>CM021736.1:31861741-32045813 GCA_011075105.1 Heteronetta atricapilla | reverse complement strand
AATTACTGCCCAACAACAAACAGGACTAGAACAATCTAAAGCCATTGCTATCATCACAAAAAAAAAAAAAAAAATCTTATACATTCTACTTACTTTCAGTGGGCGTGATTGTTGTTGGAACTGGTGTATTGGTTCCTAATTCTGGAGAAGGAAAAAACAAACATGATACTCTCTATAGGTTGCTTGAGAAGGCAAGCATAATTGAAAACTTCCCCAAAATGCTATCCCAGAATCAGCACCCCATTACCAGAAGCCCTCAGAAAGGGAACAGCCCCTTTTCACAGAAACCTGCAACCCTCAGTCAGCACTGCCACCTGCCTGGGCCAAGCGAAACAGTTACAGTCCCAACAGCCCCTGTTGACGGGAAGCTGAATTTGTTGTTTCTTCTAGAGAAGAAAGAAACTTACAACATACCCTGTGGGATACCCTATGGGGTAGTTGAGAAAGCAAATATAATTTGAAAGTTCTGTAATATACAGTCCCAGTCTCTAACTTTTGTCTGAGAAACTTTAGCTCCAGAAAATTTATTATTTTTCTTAATATATATTTTTGAAGACTTCAGGACTTTTTTCCCCCATTAATTATCAAGTTTCTTTGTGAATCCACACAAATTTTTCATGTGCAGCTGGCTTGGAGAGTTCCATATGCATGTTAGGTGAAAGGATCTCTGAGATATCTGCTGTTTTTCACTTGATATGATCAGAAGTTGATGGCTCTGCTTCTTCTGTGGGAATAGCCTATGAACAATTCTCTCTTTCTCCACAGCAAGAACAAAAACACCTCCTTCCAACACCTCTTCTCATTTCATCCATATCTCACCGCTAACTGCAGCTGATGACATAAACTCTAGGTCAGCGCATCAGTCGCTGATAAGGGTTGTGCACAGTACACCTTATGGAAAATCCTCCAGGTGGCACCAGCAGATTGAAGCCATCCTGGGGGAAAGGAGACTGGCAGGCTAACTGGCTATCTCCTTCCCAGTGTTTTCTTTAACCCAATCTAGAGAGCTCAGCTCTTCTGAGGTAGGGCTTTATGGGGTTACCGAAACCCTGTGAGAGGGACGGCGCATAGACCACCACTATCCTTCCTGCATCACGGCTGACAGCTCTCCAAACATCCTTGAAGAATTATGATTTTATTTTTTATCAGAGTCATTTCATTCAAATTAAGCTACATTCTTAGATAATTCTACATCCCAGTTAAAGTGAACATGCATTTTATATACTGGACTATTTAGCAGTGTATTCCAGAAAGGTGTAGGCTTCTGCTGGCAGCTGTTTAGAAACAACTCGGTGGTAACTGGGAAAGTCCTCCACAAAATGCAGTTCTCTGAGCACTGGAAATGTCGATGTGCCTACTGCTAATCAATGTAGAAATTTTTAAGCTTGGAAAACTCAAGCACTTACTAACCAAATACTAATTAATAAATAATTCAGATTATTAAGTAGTAAAATCTACATGGTTGGATACTATTATTATTACTCATCTCACTGGTATGCATACCAGAGAAAATCAACAAACATTTCCAAAAATGCATCTGGAATTAGACTCATCAAGCCAACACCAATAAACTCAGCAAGTACCCATTACAGAGGCTTTTTTTTAATATTTTTGTGCATGATTTGCATATTAGGTTAAAATCTCGCCTTTAGAAAAAGCATAATTAACAGAGAAATGTTTAAAAGCTTTGAAACAGGGGAGTGTGGCTCTTTAAAAATGGTTTCAAAAGAAATATATTTGATTTAACATTTGACTCATTTTAATAATTGTCAGTTTAATAATTACTTTAAGTTACTGAAAAAAAAACTGATTGCCTTAATCATATTGTCACTACACTACTTTGTAAGAACTGAATTTTGGAAAAAATGAGCTGATGAGTCTGGTAAGATGACAGCGAGCACAGAAAAGCATGGAAATATTAGGGTATAGGATCAGGAGACAGTTACAAGCCTATAATCAAAACTAATTTCACAGCGGTAGTGAGGTCCTGCTCAGTTTGAGTACAAGTCACCAGAAACCAGCCTACAGACCTGCTGTCAGTGAAAATTTCAGTCTGTTCAAACTCTGGATAACTTTTCTCTAGACATTCAGATACGTTTGTGTAGCCTCAGGTTTTTGCATGGCATTTATTATCTTAAGGTTTTAGACCCAATGTTGATTTATTTAAGGTAACTGTAGCAATTACTTGCATTCTTTATTGGAGAAGAGGGATGTGTATATACAGTTATATGCTGAAACTGAAGTGCATGCATGCGCTGATTCCCATTTCATCATCTGGGAGCCCAGTCTGAGGGACACTGAACACATGCCTGTACTGGTAGGGTGACTGCGTTTGCTATAACTGGATTAGGAAGGCTTTCAAATGTAAGCATCAGCTTGGAGAGAATATTTAGCAAGGTCAACTCCATGAACAATGTGCATTTTTGTATTACTTCTAAGTTACCTGTTGTTGCACGTATTGATGCTGGTGTCCAAACCGCAGATATTGTCATTGCAAGCAGCCAAAAAAAAAGTTGAAAGAACAATACATTAATTAAAGTAATTAATGTACATGGAAAGTTTGCATGCACAGGATACCCTAGTGACACGGACAGAGGGATATGCTGATTTTATAAGGATTAGGTCCAGCTAACATCAAGGATAAAAATCCTGCTCCATGGACAGCCTGGTAGTTGGAAATCTGCCTTTACTGACTAATTCCGTGTACAAGACCTGTAACATTGACCTTTAAACACCCAGTTTACATACTTAGAGTGATTACAGGATGTAAAGGAAGATCCTGACAGGGAGATACGTAATTTATCCAGTGAGTAGGGACCTTTCTGAATTTCTCACCACACTGCTCCTCACACATGCAAGGCTTTAAATCTAAATGAATTAGATGATAATAAAAGGATTAAACAGCAACTCAGCATTTTCGATGTCTACATCAATATTCCAGTTCACTTTTCAGTGTCATTAAATGTGCCTCAAATATTTGTGGAGGAATTAAGTAGAAACCTGAACCTGGAACAAGCACTGAATAACTATTTCCTTCTACTGTGTAGAGTTGAGGGGTAACACAGAAAGGGAAAATAAGTTTTTGCTTTAAGTTTATCAGTCCAAGCCAAGTTAAAGACAGAACTTTTCATCTGAAAGAGGAATGGATGGAAAAAATAGCAGCTGTTGCAAAGGCTTTTGATCTGTTTCTGTTCCCTCCTCCCGCACAAAGAATGCAACAGCAGCTGCTTGAAGAGAAACAGCCTGTTTCTCACAGCACCATCCTGGCACTGTGCTGAGCCAGGGAAGCCTCACATGGAAAAGGAGGTGCAAGTGATTTTTGGACAACCATCCTTCCTCCCTGAGAGACCCGCTGATATTTATATTGATCCCCAAAGGATGAAAATGGCTGTCTAGATCATTGTCTCTGCAACCAAATCAAATCAGGATATAAATAAGAGGAATTAGACTATAGCAAATTAGAGTAATATACAATTACAGTAATTCCTATTATATTCTAATAATTGCAGTCATAATAAGAACAGGAACCTGTGCCACATGTTTTGTCTAGAGCACAGGTATTAAACACCACCACCAATATGTGATTGATAACAATAAACTTTATCAAACACAAAATGTATGGTTCAAAGAGCACCTCACACCCTTTGAAATAAATATTAATTTCATCAAGAAAATGCATATTTATCTTTAAATTAATTACTCCAATACAAAGATTAAGAAAATTTTATCACTGGCTTTACAGTGTATTTATCTAAATTTCCTTTACTAGCCTCTTTAGAAAAAGCGGTTGAGAAGATAAGTTGAAATTCATTAAGCAGTTTCAATAAGAAACTGTTAAAATAATGGACATTATTGATTTTCTCACCTGACAGGTTTGATCTAGTCATAGTCTTCTACTGAGCTAAGCTGTGCTACTAAATTTAATCCTCTTTTACCTTTAAATCCCAGCATTATCTTGATGTAAAATATAGCCATGAAGTTGATCAGAAGTGGGACTCTTTACCTGCATCCAGCTGCATATGAAGACTCATCATTACCACCCAAGACAGGATCATGGTAGTAGCCATCTTGGAGCTCCTGGTAAAAGAAGGAACCAGAATTTATAGACAGAGACTCCAAAGGGGTGTAGCAGCCCAACCTGTCCCCTCACTAAATCAATATCAAGTGCATTCACTTGCTACTTTTACTTCCTTAACACATGACGATATGCTTGATTTGTTACCCAGCTTTTTAATAGCTTCCTGGTTCTACAAGATGGCAACACCTGACACCTTCCTCAGAGAAGGTAGAGATGAAAAGTGTTTGCAGTAGCTGCTGTCTTTCCACCCAGTCCCTCTGTCACTGATGTAACATATTCCTTTCTTGGTTTTGAATGGTATCTGAGCCAAAGTTGTTCTTTAAATCTGTGTAGTGGATCGGAGTGGTTTTCCTTCCTTTTTTTTTTTTTTTTTTTTACTGCATATGCAGAAGTGGAAGAGCACGGTGAGGAGCAGTGGAGGGGCTTATGGAGGCTTTTCTGACTGGCCTGGCCTCCCTTGGGGAGACATACCCACCTGCTGCTGGAGGACATCACTCAGACACAACCATCACATCTCTAATTCCATAAATTTGTTGTGAAGCTACGGTTTCAGGGACTGAGTCAAATATCACACAAATTACCATCACATCTTTCCCAAATATTAGTTACATGTTAGTTAACTCTGGGGAGACTGAAGAGTTTGGAACCAAGGTACTGAGTTGCCTTGAATTCCCCCTAAACTACTTTTGTGAGTATTTTTATCCTAATAGATGTCATATAGAAATGCAGTAGAGTCAGTTTATCTCTTTCTGGTCTCCCCTCTTCATGCTCTGCCAGGCTATATCTTCACTAGGGTAATGAGACTAATTCAGTACATTTAAGCTTTGCAAGTCATCTACTGCAAATTTAAAACCAACAAAGTCATCCTTTGAATTTTGTCACAAACTGAAGACAAAATTCTCTGGCATACACTGATTATTGTTAAACTGCACAAACTCCTGGTTCTGTGGAAAGATTTAAGTCCAGGGACAGAGGTAAGCATAGAAAATATCTGATATTTCATTCCAAATTCTCTGTCTCTGAAGCTCTTAAGATTTTACAGACTCCTTTACATAGACCTCACACTGGAATTTGGAACATATTTAAGAAAACAAATAAATAATGGAATCCAGTGGAACCCTATAATGGATTTTTATGAAGAGAAGCTGCTTTTCAAGTCATGGATGATTCTTCCCTTGATCTGAGTACCCACCGAAGAAACTGCCCTTGCACAGCACTGCTAAGTTTGACAATGTTTGATCAGTATATAAAGCTCCAGAAATGCAGAAGGATTTGGTTTAGAAGAGGCATCTGGAGGTCCAAACCCCAAGTCAAAGCAGGGTTATCTTCAGTGGTCATCAAATGGCTCAGAGTCTTAGTTATTCTTTTAATTAAAAAAAATCTGCAGTTTTATCTAGAGAAAGCATTTATTTATTTATTTTATGTAGATAAAGATTTGACATGCTGGTTGTTTCTATTGCTAGTTTTAGATAGGTTTGGTGTCACCACTGACTGGCAGACATATTACACCTCAAGAAGTCAGAAACATGTTTCTCATGTTTCATGAAACCCGTAACATAAAAGTGCAGGCATAGAACAGCCAACACCCAACCTGATATAGCAGAGAAGAGTCAGAAGAACATCAAAAGGAGAAAGGAAGAACAAATGCCATAGTAGAAAGGAGAAAAAACAAAACAAACATACAAAAAAGTTACTTTGTTAGACATGCAAACAGTCCATTGACTCTGTAAATATAGGCAGTTTCTTATCATGGTTTTGCAAGCCAGATGGAAGAAATAGTTATTTCAGAAGAACCGAGGGAATTCAGGAAGGTGGCTCGTTAAATAAGCAGGGACAGCTGCTGCATATACCTGAAGAGTTGGGAAAATAAATATTATTTTTTTTTAAAAAAAGCAAAACCAGATTAAAAACATTGAAAAGTCAACAAAAGTTGTTAATATTTGAATGGAGAAGGAGAACACGAGATAACTCCAAAGAGTAAGCCTGAGGCAAGATCAGAGTGGGGGGATTGGACTAGATAATCTTTCAAGGTCCCTTCCGATCCATAACATCCTGTGATGTTGGGAGTGGCTGGTCCCCAAAAGCCTCAAGAGGTTGCAGTGGCAAGTGTCTAAAGAGACATCCTGCTCAGGGTCTGGCATTCACCAAATGTAGAGAACAAGGTGGAAAAGCTCTTGGATCAAGCTAAGAAAAGGGAAATCACTTACCAGTCATTGTCAAGGGGAAAACAGACTCAACTTGGGGAAAAATAATTTAATTTAAGGCCAATTAAATTGATTTGGATAGTGAAAAACAAAAGACTAATTAAAACAACACCTGCTTCCTGCTCCTCCCCATTTTCCCCTGCTCTGGCATGGGGCTGTCCCTGTGAATACCTGCTGTGTGGATACTGGTATCCAAATCCAAAGAGCCAATACGAAAAGTAGTCCTCTGATATTGACCTATATTTTGCACAAAGCTGCCTTTCTTCATGCCAGGTAGAACAGCATATAGGGTGAGGGGTTGTTTACTGACTCTTGGTTCATTTCCCCAGAACTGGCAGTTGATGAAATCAGCTTCAGATCCGCACTTGCTTTTAAAGTCAACTTGAATGAAACAATGAAATGTTTGTCTTTTGGGTGGGAGAAAGGATACAAGCTGTTCAAGCTTTCTTCTTATTATTATTACTAGTTCCCACAAATTCATTTAAATTCAATTGATACTTTAATTTCTATTGCTTTTCATCCTGTTACAGCAGCAGTGATGTCCCTCACCTTGGACACAGCAAGGCACCCAAGTCACTTAGCCAAAGCTGAGTTAGCCTCTATGGCCCATCTCCTGGTCCCTGTCTTCTCTCCCCTTCATTTGTTGACTGGACTTAAACCTCTGTCCAAAGCTTTGTTTACATGAGTTTTCTCAAAGCTAATTTCACTGCTGCAATAGTTTCATTGCATAATGAAATAGCATGTGAAATAGTGAAAATTAAAAGACTCAGTCAACAATTGGAGTCAGCCGTGCAGCTTGGGCATGGGAATACTGGCCTCCTTCCTTGTACAGAGGCCCCCTGGCAACCCCTCCACTGTATTGCTCCAGTAATGGTCATTTCTCTGTGACTATTTAGGAAATAATACATATGAGTGGCAGTGCTACATTTGACAATTTGTAAACAAGAGAAAAAAGTCCTGTTGCTGTCCCCGGAGAGCAGAGCTCAGCGCCTGCCCCTCCGCTCCCCTCGTGAGGGAGCTGCGGGCCGCCATGAGGCCTCCCCTCAGCCTGCTCTGCTTGGGGCTGAACAAACCCAGGGACCTCAGCCGATACTCATACGTCTTGCCCTCTAGGCCCTTCACCGCCTTTGTAGCCCTTAATTAAACACTCTCCAATAGTTTTATGTCCTTATATTGTGATGCCCCAAGCCACACACAGAACTCGAGGTGAGGCTGCACCAGTGCAGAGCAGAGCAGGACAATCCCTCCCTTGCCCAGCCAGCCAAGTCAAGCCTCATGCACCCAGGACACGGCAGGCCCTTTTGGCTGTCACTGCACACTGCTGGCTCATCTTCCACTTGCTGTCGACCAGAACCCCCAGACCCCTTTTTGTGGGGCTGCTATCCAGCCTCTCATCCCCCAGTCTGTACGTCTTTCAAGTGTTTTTCAATATTTCCCAAAATAATCCTCTTTGTTAATTTTACTAGGCACTGAATTGAGACTGACAGGCATGTAAATCTGCCTTGAATCTTGCCTGATGCTTGTTGAACAGACTTGGTCTAATACCTGACCAAACAGCAGAAGTTAGAAAAGGTTAGCAGCAGCTTGCAGAAGGAGGATGAGTCTGAAACAATCTTTTCTTATTGTTTCCTCCAGAGAAGGAAAATGATTAGTAGGATGATACATTAAACCATAATCCCATTAAATTTCATTGAAAAATAAAAACTTCATGGGAACACTATCAATAGCTGTGTCAAAAAAAAAAAAAAAAAAAAAAAAAAAAAAAAAAGTTAAAGAGGAGAATGTTCCCATGAAGTTTCTCTCTCATTACATCAACAGTACTATAAAAGATTAATGCCTAATTTTGCATATACAGTTTGGCCAACTTCCTAGTACATCCCACCCAGTCTTTAATTTAGGGTAACAGTTTAATGAATTTGGTTGGGCTGGGCTGGTCACAGCTAGTTCTGAACTTAACAGGTCCACCTCCTTCCCAATATGACTAGTAACTGCATCAAATACTTCTGCCATCCTGACAAAATAAGTAATTCCACAGCCATCCAAAAAGGCAAAGAGCATTTCTACTAAAAAAGGAGAGGAAGACTGTCTATAAAGATGTGCAAAAGGTGAGAAAGAAACCACACAAATATGCTGAATGAGGAGAACAAATGTATGACCAGCATGAACACATAACTGAATTCTGCATTTTTGTCCTGCTTCTCTATTGCAATCTTCTTTCCAAAATACCACATAGTATAGCCAGGTGTCCTTCAGCCTATACTCAGCACAGTATTTGGAGGTAAAGCTGACTTCCAACACCAAATGGCAGAAATTCAGAAACCTAAGGCTATGCCTGGGGAATATCCTACTCATAGAGGCCCAAGCTCTTACCAAAGCCATGAATAACCAACAGCACCCAACAAAAAATACTGTTGTAATTTTGACTAAAATGGACATTATAATTAAGTCTTATTGTTTTAAAAGGAGATTTACAAATAGATAAGTGTTTAATACCAGATGTTACATTCATATGATGGTTATATGATGGTTAAACATTTACCTGTAGTAACATCTGGATATCCTGACATCCAGATTGTGTTAAAATAAACAAAACAACTACTTTATTTCCAGCAATAAAGCTTCTATTGCTTAACGTTTAATCAAGCCTAGCACTTCTGTAATAAAGATAAAAAAGTACATATTGCTTTGTTTCATCATCAGTTTATCTTATGGTAAACAACTGAGCGGTATAGCTACTGTATAGCATAGGTATCTTTGATAATGTTTTACTGCCAAGATGATGTGAACAATGAGAAATGAGATATGAAGGCCTCCCATTTCTCATGAAATCACACACAAAATGAAGTGTGCATAATCTATATTCTAAAAAATTGATTACTAATTTACGATGGTAATTGTATGCAATTGTGAGCTGTATTATGCATTCAACCAATGATTTCAAAATATCCACATTGCATCAAAACAATACCACTATATTTAACATAAGCAAAGTAAGTCTAGTTAAAGCAAGAGTTATGGGGTTCGGTTGTTGTTGTTTGTTTAATTTTGTTTTGTTTTAATCCAGACAAAATATACAATGCAAGAAATATCTATTTAATATCTATTTGCTTACTTTTCTCACCCTTCTTTTCTAAAACACCAACAATGCAAACCCACACGTATCTCCCTTGTTATATAGCAGAATCCAAAACATACCAGGAGTGAGAGGCAAATCTCCTGAGGCAAAGCTTTTCCCTTCACCTAGGGCTGCAGGGCTTCTCGCCCTGGTTTGGGTGGTGCTAACAGTCAGCGGACACGGTGCCACAGACGCACAGGGCATGCAAACACTGCAAGCCAGCACAGCAGCCCCCAGAGAGAGAAATCAGGTGCCGATGCCAGGCTGGAATTTCAACCCCTTACAGGTTGAAGCCAAGGTTAAAAAAATAAATATGAACATCTGTGGCTTGGGATTTGTTCTTTTTCTGTTTGTTTCTCGAGGACAGAAACAGCGTTCAGCAGAGCACATTGGTGGCCTAGCTTTTAATTTTAAAAAATTCCTCTGCTCTCCAGGCAATGAAACTGAGCAGAGGAAGCCCTTCCAGCTGGTGACAAGGTGCCTAATGCCCCTCGGTGCTTGCAGGAAATTGTTGCACAGGCTGGAACCAACCCAGCAGAGCTCACTCTTCTGCACAGCACTCCTCCTTGCCCTTGTGAAGTACTTTTCCTTCAAACAGACCAATCCAACCAACCAGCTAACCAAACAAATGAACAAAACCCATCTTCAGCTGAGAAGAAATAAAGCAAATAAATTGTAAGAAAGAAAGAAGATGTGCATCATAGCTTCAGTACATTATTATTCTTTATGGGCACGAACCAGAACAATGTTCCAACTTTCTGATTCAGAGGTGAGGAACCATACTTCGACCTCCAGTTAATTACTATCTTTTATTGCAGGTTTGTTTTGCACCAAGTGACAGCCAGGGTTTGATTCAGGTGATACTTGACAGCCTCTGGTTGACTTGCAGTTTTTTCTATAAGAGCAAAGCTGTACGGGATTTTAAACCAGTCACAGTATCCTGAAACTGTTTCCAATCCAGACTGTCAACTCTCCTTCCTTTCTGGACTTGTGAATTTACCCAAGATGCAGACAAAATCTGCTCTTTCCTTGTCAGAGCTGCTCAGCCACTCAAAGAGTTGAAATCAGCTCTGCTGCTGAGAATAACTGCCAGCACTTCTTGCTGAGCAGACACTCAGTACCAACGTCCAAGCACATCTGCTTTTCCCATCTTTTCTCCCTATCTTAAGCTTGAGCTTTCCCCCAGACTCAGCTATGGTTTTGAGGTTTTGTCTTTTGGGGGCTTTGGGAAGTGGGGATAGCCTGGCAGACACAGCAAGGCTACCACCTGGACACAGCCTAAATCACAGCATCCACAAAGGCAACAGATATGATGGGGACTGTGAACCATTACTGCCCATGTTTCATCAGAAATAACACCTAACAGTGATAATTTCCTCCGCAGAGATGTGACCTGCACTGTCATACCAATTCTACAGGAGGGGAAACAAGGGCTGTGTCTCTGCTGGAAGCAGCCGTACCCCTCAAACAGGAGACAGAAGGAATGCAGCCGCTCCACATCTGCTGTCAGCTGGAGAAACTCCACGGAGGAGCAAGCAGGACAGCGGAAAACTTTGCTTCTTGGGCAGGTGCTGCAAGGGAATCGCCAGCTGGCAGGGGCCCAAGTATACGAGGTTACCTTGGAGTTCAAAAGCAGACAGGATGAATTAGGCCGAAGTCAGAGTGCCTAAACTCTGCGTGCTACAGGGCTTCAGAGGAAAGCAAGGGAGCATGTACCAAAACCACAAAGTACAGGATCAAACCCACTGCAATGATAAGCCTGTTTACTATCAAAAAAATAAAAAATAAATAAATAATTTTAAAAAGTGAATGTGAACAAAAGTGATGAAAAGTTTGGAATGGAGAAGGAGAAGGGAGACTGGTCTGATTTTAACAGTAACGCAGAGAAAATGTTTTAATTATTCAGGATAGGTAATTTTATGTATTTGCGCAAGAGTCTAAAAATGATCCAATCTGTACTCAGAAAAATTAACTGACCGCCTTGGAGTAATTGAGGCTTTTCCATAACCCCTCTTCATCTCAGCTTGCTTGGGCTGCCCGAGACAGCCATCAGACAGGGCTCACTGCATCAGCGGGGTGCCTGGGCAATAGGCTGCCTCCCTCAGACATTCACACTACAAACTTCTGAAAATTGCTGTGCCCTTCCTGCATAAACACTGAGCAGAGAAGGAAGGGGCAGAACGAATATTTAACTTTCTTCTCCAGCACACTATGCAGTATTTCCAGCCTACTACAGTTAATTATTTTTGAAATTGAATACATTTGACTGAAGTTCTTTAGTTCTGACCCCACTGTCTCTCGAATCAATTCTTAGTTATTATCCACTTCATTAGAGACTTTATGGGGACAGATGCTACTCTACCATGACTACTAAACTGTGGGTTTTGGAGGATAACTTTCCAGAAAATGTGGACAGGTTAAACCAATTAGCTGCTCTGGTGGTTAAACGTGGCCTACCCCGTGACGGCCTTCTCTACTTTCTCTCTCCAATTAGCTGAATTACATCTGCACTGGTTTTATGTTAATTTTGTGCAACAGAGAACACCCAACAAGTCAAGTTATTGCATGTACACAGAGTACCAGCACAAACTGAAGGAATTCCTGACACCCGCTGGGCCCAGCCCCGACTTGCTGGCATCTTGCACGTGAAAACGGAGTTTGGGTCTGGGGAGGAGCAGGGAATGAATAAGGGGTAGTTTGCCAGACATCTGCACAGCACAGCTGGATTCATGGCAGAGGGATACACAGCTCCACAGCACACATGCACCAAGGACATGAAACCAGCTAAAAAGCTTTCTGCTGCAGATCTCCATAGTGGAGCATGACAATAAACTTGACGTTATGCCCGACGTTACCAGTCGCTGCCCCTCCAGCTGTAACTCGATCTGATGCTGGTCAAATTCTGTGGCCTGGACGGCAAATCGCCGAGCTGAGATTACAGCAGGACCCTCAGCTCTCTCTGCTGGCTGACTCTTTCCCATTTCTCCGGGATGTTTCTGCCTCTGGGTACAAAGTGAGCCTCACAACAGCTTGTTGACATTTAGCTTCAAAGCCTGACTAAAGTCAGCCTAGGGTGAAATTTGGGTTTCCTTTTTCCTACAGCTATCAGCATTACTAATGGAAGGCAAGTAAAGCAAAGGGAGTGGGGGGATCTGAGTAAGGGATGCCCAGCCACATCCTCATTTTCTGGGTAGAAGAGGGGCAAATAATATGGGAATGATCTCAAATATAATTCAATCAAGGAAATCCTTGGAACATTGAACAAAGATTTCTTGATTCTCACTCTGAGGATGAAGAGACTCCTGCTGTGACCTACAGTGCAAACAAACACTTGGTGGCACCAAATACCACTGCTCTGGAGCTGCTAACTAGCTGCTTGTCACCACTGCTTCTCCTGGGTCTCAGCAGCTGCAGTTTTAATCAACTGTACAGTATTTTTCTGATATAAGAAGTGTATGATCTAATATCTGAGGGCCTGCTCCCAGTAAAGCACCTCTAGTAATACAGGAGGATGCAGTTTTAAAAACATTCTCAGCTTTCCGAATGACATAAATATAAAATAGGTATTCTGAAAAAACATCCCCTGGTATCGAAGCCACAGCACTTTACTCCTTGGTGCGTCAGCTACAAAAACCAGACAATTGTTAGTCTTTTTTTTTTTTTTTTTTTTTTTCAGCTCTGAAGCCATTTCCCTCATGGAATAAGTGACTTAGCTTTTCAGAACTACATCTGAGCGCAGCCACATGTAGCAATCTACTCAGCATCAGATACGCAGGAGCTCCATTTTCCATTTCAGACATTCCACATTACTGAAAATCACGCCAGAACGCTTGATTTCCCTGATTTAGTATCCAACACTTGCTAAAATTTCCAGGAATCTGATATTTATGCAAACTGTGCCAAAGCTATTCTGTACAAAGTCTTTTCAATCGCTCTTTGGGAAGAGCTTTGTTGAAGCAGAAAAAATGAAAACCACTCCAACTCTATAACCCAACAATACACCCCAAATATATGCTAATTAATGAAAAAAACTTCACTTCCATGTATCTGTGTATCAATAATCTTGTTTTAAATACTTACAAAACACTTCGAGACAATTTTAAGAAAATACCTGGGTAGCTGCAAATATGGCTGAATACCAGCAGAGTAAATTCTGAACATTTTTCAGGCTTTCTGGGTATCTCAGGCAAATAAATCAATTATATAAAAATAAATAAATCAGAAAAGTGCTTCCAAACATACGATGAAAAACCAGCAACTGCATAAGAGATCACCTGGCATCCCACTAGGTGGAGCTACGGGCCCTGGGTACACAAGCTAGAAATCTGGTCAAGCATTTCATTAATTAATCCCTGTGGCTCAGGAAAACCATTTATAGAATTTAAGCTCATTTGCCTCTTCCCTATTCTACGTGCAAGACTGAGCTGTTGTCCTGAGGCATTTCTGCCTTGCAATGGCATCTGTGTGCAGCGCAGGAGGGAAGAGGTACTGTGCTAGTTGTTACTGCAAGGACACCCTCAGGAAACCAAAAGTAGCCAGGTAGAAACCAAGCTAACACAAGAAAATTAAAAAAAAAAAAAAAAAAAAAAAAAAAAAAAAAGGGAATTAAAAGAAGGGGAGAACACAAGAAACACTAGGAACAAAGAGAAGCAAGCAGCTTTTTAAATTATGCAACCCCCTGTTTTGAAATAAAAAGGCAGATGAAACAACTTGTCTGAAACAATTTTCTGACTTCAGGGCTTTGGCTTCATTTTTTAATGGTTAGTAGAGTGAGGTGCAGGAGTGGAGTTCTGTGAGATGTTTTAATTCATTTTTGCTGAGAGTTTTTTGTGACCACACTATGCACTACACAGGCAATGGATGGTCTGCAAATCATATTACTACTTCAAAAGGAGGCTGAAACATTAATCAGCGTTGGTAAAACACTCAACAAAGCACATTAAAAAGGAGCTCTGCAAGATTATTCTACCTTATAACTTTCATGCTACAGAGTATTGCAGACCTTCAGCACTTGGCACCCTAACATCATGGCCGATTTTCAGATGTGATTTCACATGGTGACAAGTACACTGTGCGAGTACCCTCTGGGATCCAGGTACGGATAGTCAGGTTCTGGCATCTGGGGATACAGGAGCTCCCTAAGATGCACATGCTGGCTGAAACAGAACTGAAACATGGCTGGTGGGAGACTGCCAGGGACCTGGGACTTCTTGCTGTACTTGTGTGGAATACAATCCTTTGTTTAAAAACCATAGACTGCCAGCAACCCAGTTGAAGTTTTATTAAGGAGCAGTTTCCAAAAGAGCATGTTCAGGAATGACAGTTGCTGAAACTTGTTGATTGACCTTGCATTTATCCTCTGAAATAAATATTTCAGCAGGGAAAGGAGAAGCTGCTTATCTTGCTGAGTAATTATTACGTAATTTAATTGAGTTGATTGCTCACCTTGACATTAGATTATCCCATTCACTCCTCAAGCTTTAAGGGCATCCATAAATACAGATATTAGTCTTCACCAGCACTCAGATTATGAATAAAAGCCTGTTTTAAAGAGCTTAACGCCAGCCAGATCTGCAAAGGTTACAGATATCCGACCACCTGAGATATAATGGCATATGCTCTCTGATCCACAATGACAATTTCTGCAGTAGGCAAACAGCATTTCAGGCAGTGGTAAGCCATAATTAAAACAAAATAAGGAAAACATACTGACATATGGAACACAGGCAGCACTGGATAGCCAACATGATAAAATGGAGCCAGCCAGGCTGAGAAAAGCAGATGCACAAGAGCACAAATAGAAGCCCATTCTGAGAACCAAGTGTTTGGGTTTATGCTGATAGAAGTGAGAACATCAGAACATCCTTTCACAGGCAGGTGTGTTGCTCAAAGACAAAACACTCCATAAGGGGAAGTAAAATGAATCACTCACAAAAAGAAGTACTGTTGAATTCTTTTAATAACACTAGGAAAATATCATAGTATTAAAATCCTGCATGGGACTCTCAAAGGGTTATTTGGGTTGGGATTTCTGTGTTTATAAACCAAACTTTTTACCCAATTGTGTTTGTCTTTTAAATCAACTACTTCTTTAAAATGGTATTTCCAGTTAAAGCACAGCTAACCTATAAATACCTGAATACCACAACACACACTGTGTGCGTGGGGGTTGTTTAAATCTTAGTGGAAATAATGGTAAATCTATTCAACACAGGGAAGCAAATGTCGATTTGTTAAGCGGGGATGTAATAGCCAGTAAAGAATACATTGCATACATAATACAGAAGGAAAAATTATCATCTGGAATATGTGAAATTACACAGATTTTTGCACCTTAAACCTATTAGAAGTTACTCTGTTGGCCAAAACTAATCCACTGAAGAAGCAGAATGTTGGTCAGAAGTCTAACGTTTCCTGTACCAGCACAGAGAGAATATAAGCAGTCCAATGCTGTTAAAAGAAAACATGAAATCCAGCTCATGTTTCTGGTTAGGGATCAATTTCTTCAGGAACTACTGTTAACATAACATCTTCGTTACCCCTGCGTACAACCATGTTCAAAGTACTGTCCTTTTTAATAATGTCACTGACATCACTGGCTGAAGTTATCGACTGTCCATTGATGCTTATAATCACATCATTGTCCTTCAGGCCACCACTGAAAAGACAAAGAAGCAATGAATTACTATAATTGCCATTTTATCATCATCACAATATTCTGAAAAGAAGATCACCGGATATTTCTGACTTCCCTCCAGCTAGACAAAGACACAGCAGGCTCACAAAAAAAAAAATAATAACAAAAATAATAAAAAAGAGTTTATGCAGCGGTGCAGATCTGCAGGTTTGATATGCCATGACATTCTCCACACACAGCCTGGCAGCCCTTCAACCTACCCTTGTATTTTAAACCTAAGAACAACAACACAGGCTGAGATCTAGCCCAGTCACTAGAAATGCATGGGTGTCCTTCCCCTCATCTGCCCACTTAGAGCACCCAGAAAGCCTCCTCCTGACCCAAGCACCAGACACAAAGCAAAACCCACCACCTCTGTGCACTGCAAGGCAAGAGACATCAGAAGCGGGGCTGGCACAGCACGGCTCCTCTGCCCGGGGCTGTCGAGACAGTTACCAGGACTGGGAAACGGGGTGTTAAGGGATGCCATCGACCAGAATGTCTTGCCCAGTCTTGCACAACAATCTGGCTCCAAGTCATGGAAATATTAACCAAGAAACCAGATTAGACATGATTCAGCCCTTCAGCATAATCCTTTTTTACAAAACCACAGAGCAGTCGTAGGCCTTTTCCGCCCGCAGAAAATGCCTTACATGAGTGCCTCTTGCAAGCAGGATGCCTTGGCCAGCATCTTCAACCCACTAACAAATCTGGTTGCCTACTGAAGACATGACTTTCATCATTCTCCTGAAAGAATCCATCCCAGATCATCCCGGTCTCTCACACCAGCAGCTTAACAGGCCTCTACCCTTGACTAAAATTCTGCATGTCTACCCAGCAGGTCTCCACAAGGTGCATTGGAGAGAAAACCAGGAGAATGGGGACACCTATATATAAGGGGACTACAAGTCGGGAAGAAAGAGCTGCATTTTAATTGCCAGGCCAGCCTTTGGATGGCCATCCTCTCAGTCTCTCTCTCTACATGACAAAATATGCCAGTTCCAAGCACCCGAAGTGCTGGGGCTGAGAGAGACACTTCCTCGCAAGGTAAAAACAAAACTTCTCCCTCGCCCTCCCGCACCAGTGACCTTCAGGGCCACGGCAGCATGCACAAGCGAGCGGCTTTAATTCAGCTCTGGCACTGGTACAGCAGAAGTCTTAGAAGCGATGACTGAGGAAAAGAGAAAATTGGGTTTTCACACCCACTGACTCCTTGCCCTTTCAACTGGGAACTCTGACAGGGCTTTGCTGCAATGCGCTGGCATGCCTGCATTATTGCCGATCGGGGACCAAACTAAAACCACAAACTGATTTCAAGCTGACAACCTAATAGCTATCAGATGGTCACAGTTCTGTTCATTTAACATCACCAAGACAGCTAGCTAAGCTCAGAACATTCTCTATTGTTACCTCTTAAGCCAGTGGCAGTGGTTTTGAGAAAAATTACTCCAACTTACGCTTCAGCTGGTGTTTCTGGAATTACTTCAATAACATAGGCCCCAGAGACAACATCAGGAAAGTCTTTATGGCGATCCTTCAGCTCTCTAGCTTTGCTGGAAAATGAAGAAACATCCATAAAAATATTTTGTCAAGATGGGGAAAAAAAACCATGGATTTTTCACTTGGTTAACTTAACATTTAGTAGCTGAGGTACATATCGATTTGACATCTCACAGTACCTTTTAACTCTTAAAATAATTCAAGTATTATTATAACTTTTTGCATACATACAACTTTTTAATGACTATTTCTGGCAAAGACAATAATTTCAACAGATACAGAAGATCAACAAATGTTCTTGAAGACATACTGTCCCATTTTCTCCTTGACACTGGTGACAGCACTGGAAAGATGGTAACAGCAGGAGTGGAGCCCCAGGACAAATTAACAATTGCTAAATATTCTCTTCTGAAGCCTTAAGGAGAACAAAAATCCAAGGAGTTGTTTAACAACAGCTCATCCAAGAGCCTGCAGGAAAGGTCAACCGTGTAATGGATGCACACACAAAAGACAGCAGAAATTAGGTGAAAGTTGTCACTGCACCTACAGTGAGGTACATGCTGCTGGCTCCTTTTTCTGCTTGTTTCTGCAGCTTGTTACATTGATCCAAATACATAAAGTGATCAGAGTTCAGTAAGGTAAAGAATTACCACTTTTACTTACCTAGGTGTTAGAGACATCATTCGTATACCAATGTATTTCTTTTTGGTTATCGCTTTTCCTACAAAAAGGAAAACAGGTCTTTAGCAATTACTTTTATCAAAAAGAGAGTCTTGAGTCTTGTGTTACTATTTGTACATTTATCTCCTTCACAGCAGTGAAGTACATTACCTTTAGCTTGTCTGTCGTGGGATTCAGTCAGGAACTTCTTGATTTTATCAGATGGGATAGCAAACGAGATCCCAGCTGTAACTTTTAACGTGTTTATTCCAATGACTTCACCATCCTGGAGAAATAAGAAATTTTTATTAGCAAATGTAAAATGTCTTGAAGAGAAAAGGACGATTTCTTCCCAGCAATCAGAAGGAAAAATTCCCATAACGCATTTTGTAACTCGTTTTCAATTTTCCTTTTAATGTCATTTCCCTGAATCACCTACTGATATAGACAGTATTGTACAGTTTTGGAAAACAGATGTGAATATTCATATTCACCCCAGCAGAAGAGAAGTCAGAGTTTGGCAGCTGTCCAGAGCGCAGCAGGTTAGCACCATGCTTTACTGTGAATTTCAGCCTGTTTCTTTCAGCAAGGCTGTCTGCAAAGCATGGCACTGAGTGGCAGCTGAGGTTCTGAGCAACTACTGGATAATGATAAATAGAAAAAAAAAATCTAAAGTTTTCCCAAGTAATGTGGCTCCAAGAGAGCTTCCCCTCCAACAGAGGTGTGCAAGGACAGACAAGGGCTTTGCTGTTAGCAACACCACTAGCCCTGTTTCTCTATATACTGGAGTAAGTACGAATTTTAAAGTAGTCCTGTACTGAAAAGTTTCTAGATGGCAAGAGGTAAAAGCGGCTTCTGACCTACTCAACATAAAAACCACTCAACTTTTTAAAACTTTTAAAATGCAGGTTACTAGTGCTGAAGTTGTACTGTGAGCTGGGTTGAAAAAAGTCACCAAATCCCCAAAGCAGAAACTTTGACAGGCATTCTTCCCGTCTGTACTGTCCCATGCTGAGGACAACTGCCTCTCCTCTGCCAGTCCCCAGCCGGGAGCTCTCACACAGCAGCCTGGTTTTGAAACCTGCCTCAGTTGTTCTCCCTTGGGCTTATCCACAGCTGCTGTTAAGGAAGCTTTGACTACTTTCTACAGTATCAGCAAATAAAAGCCCCAAAATGCCGGTAAATGTGTGGGGTTTTCTACCCTGTCCACACAATTCAAAATAAAGGGGTGGATATGTTTTGAACCATTAAACTGAGCTTCAGTATGCAAAAATAAAAATAATAATAATAAAAAAAAAAAAACACCACAGTTTTTAGTGGCATGGTACACCGAGTGCAAAAACCTCACATTTAAAATGTGCTCTTTACTTTTTGCAAGGCACAAGCAAATTATTTGGGAATTACACTTGCTCAAGACTACACAAACTAGAAACACCTTAAACATTGAAATGCTAGTGTAGCTTGAGATGTGCCAAAATCAACACAGACAAGTGATTAGTAAGAACCATGTGAATTTGGTGTAGTCAGCCAAATATCAAAAGCTCTGAATCACACTTTTGGTGTGCTTGTTTTTGTTTTTAAGCTAAAAAGTAACAAGCTTCACATTAAGCAAACAAACTTAAATAAACTTACCAGATTTACTAAGGGTCCTCCAGAGTTTCCGTACTGAAAATAAATACAGCAAGAATGTGATTTAATATCTACTTTTTTTTAATCCAAGGTAAGCAAACCTTTCAAAAATTTCTTGAATGTTTTCTCTACCACTTTTTCATTGTTTATTAAATACATGCAACAGAACACTTTTAAAATCCCTAACCATCACTTAACATTCCCCCTTTTAGCTGAGCTTTGCAAATACTTTGTCCTTCTTCTCTTGCCAAAATAACTTAAGAAATTTGAGTTTTTTTTATTTGGTTTTAATAGTACCACACCAGCAACTTACAAGATTTTAATACCGCTCCAGGAGCCATCCATGAAGATCCCTTACAAGGCCAACAGTAAAAACAAAAAACAAAACACTATTGTTTTGCCTTAATGCAGAAACAAACTTGAATTCTTAAAGTAAGCTTGGCTTCTTTTTAGAAAGAATGACGGATTTTGAAGATACTTATTTGCCAGAGAATACTGCCTCCTCCTTTGCAATCTGTAAAAGTTTTGAAGAGAAGGCAGACATTGTACTTGGTGTGGTCCCTTTGTTGTTTTTTTTTTTTTTAATAACAATCAAGCACTGCTGCACTGCAGATGTCCAGATTTGCGTGGATAAAAGAAAAGCCAGCTCTGCTCACTGTTCTTAAGATCTATATTACTGGTGACATTTTCAAAGCAACTATTCAAGAAATCTTAAGAGGTCAGTGGGACAAGACTCAAAGCGGGACATACATTGATGATGGCATCTGTCTGAATGTAATCCATGTCGGAATTGCGGAGCCCCAGCTCCTTTCCTCCACGCTGCGTGGTACTAACAATCCCTGTTGTCACCGTGTTTTGAAGTGAGAATGGACTTCCAATCGCAACCACGAATTCTCCTGGCCTCAAGTCTCCAGACTGACCAAGTAGAAGCACTGGCAATTTACCCTACAAATGGAAAAGAAAACAAGAAAAAAAAACAGATGTAGTTAAGACATTACAATGCAGGTAGAACAAATTCTTCACCACCAAGGTTCACAAATAGAGCAGATGAAAAAAAGAGGCTTTTATCCCTTGGGAATTTGGCTTGCTCTTTTTATGTTGGATATCTCACGTGGCTGTGTAGAAACATCCCAATGAACACCTGATCTTAAGAGTGCCCTTTAGGCTGCAAAGGAGTGCTTTTTCCACAACAGGTAGCCATTAAATCAAAAACAATATAAGACCAAAGGAATATTTATGCACCATTGTACAAAACAAACATTCGATGATACCACAAATGAGTTGTTTCCAATGGTTTCTTGAAGTAATTAGACAACAGATGTTGATGTAAAAATAATAAATTGTTTAAGAGTGAACACTAAAGAGTCATGAAAGCAAAACCAAAGGGCATCAGACAAACACACGCGTAGTTTAAAGCATTTCATCTTCTTGTAAGACACAAGTTAATGTTTCACCTCCCTTATTGTTCAATGGACTCTCTCTTTTAAACAACTAGAGTGCCTCCTACATAGACAGGGTGTCTTCTGAAGATGTTAGGATTTAAAGACTTTACAGTATTTTTCTTTTATGACAGAAAGGGATAGTATTATACTTTCCTTTCAAGATCTTATCGCTAAACACTAACTATCACATCATTAAAGACCATCCCACTGAGACAGACAACATTCCTAAATCCAGCAATTAAAAAAAAAAAGAGCCAAGGTTGGATCTAAACACCCTTGCCAATGCAATGGATCAAGGGAACTCAGCATTTTTTCTCCAAGAAATCTGTAGAGCAACTGCACTGGCTGCTGCTTAACAGATGGTTCCCACTAGACCAGAAACCCCCCTCCAAGAGCAGCGATCAGAAAATGGGAGGGAAGTCCCCAGGGTCTCCTGACCACAAAGTAATTAAGGGCATTCTGCAACAGACTGCATTTCAAAGAAATACTTTGCCTTTTTTTATCATCTGCTAGTAAAATATGCATTGGGCTTCACATCTTTAAAAGTCAGCCTTCACCCTTTCAGCGACGTTACATGTTTTTTAGTTCTTTCATGTTTAGCCCAAATGACCTTGATCCTTTCCAGGTATTCAGCCATTGCACTAGACTGCTTCCATTAGTATCAGTGGACTAGGACATGTATAATTTGAGGTTTCAACTCAAGCATTTTTCAGGATTTTAAAGGTACTGAACCCTAAATCAAACCAGAATCAGGCCAGTGATTCTAGATGCAGTGGATGTCCAAGCTATGGATTAACTTCAACCAATTTCCAAATGGTAACATACACTTTTAATAAACACGGGGGTACCTTTGGGGTGTTCTCGAGCTCCCTAAAATGAAGATGAAAATTGGCTTAGTACCCTTTCTTATAATTCACTTCTTCCTGGAAACATGTACAGGTGCTTTTTTAGCCCATTTCTCATCCAGAGCACACAAGTTACGTGCTACAGGCACTTAATGGGATCACAAAGGTGTACCATGTGCTCTCGTAGCAAAGGCACAAGGCAGTCAGTATTCAGTATGCCCTGATTATCTGTACATATTCTCAAGTTAGTGATAACTTTGCTTTAAAAGCTAACAAAAGCTGAATCACTTCTAAATTTTGGCAAACAGTGAAAATATCACAAGTGTTTAAACTGGAAATCAAGAGCTAGCTCTTCAGTTGTCTTTTTTCATCAGCAACTCAAAAGCACGTATCAATGATTCACCCCTTGGGACAAAAACCCACTAATCTAAACCAAACTAAATGCACATTGCTTTGTATTTTTCACTTACAGTTTTATTCCAAGTGTCCTAGGAGATGTACAGTGTCCACAAGTCAAAAATAGAAGACACCAGCCATGTCACTATATGCTGCTGAAGATACAGAAGTTACTGCTCTAATATTTTACAAGTCTGGTCCCGAGTATTCTTTATCCAACTTTGCTACAATCCCACCAGCAAAATTTTACCGAGATGAACATGTTGTTTCAATAAAACTCATTGCCAAATCCCAGACAGGATCAGATACTCTGGAAACTTCATCTTTCAGTCTCAAGACTGCAAGAAGATAATTAACCAACTGCTTGTTAAACAGAATCAGTTGGAAGAGCAATGGAATAGGCAATATGGGAAAGAGAAAAAAAACATTTCCCTTTCTAATTATCTTTCAAGGAGAGCTTTCACAAACAGCAATGGCCAACTATTAAGCAATAATTATCTGTATCACTATCAGTGCCACAGCTATAGATAAAATCATATAAAGCTGTGGTTTGATTCTGAGATTGAAAGGTGATATCGAGCTTCCCCATTTTGTCCACAACACAGCAAACAAGCAGCAACATCCCAGGTCAGTTCCTACATCAGACCACAGCCCTGACTCCAAGGCTCTCCTCTGGTACAGCAGGACAGAGGCAGCACGCTAAGCTGTGCTGGGAAGCACGCAGCGTACGGCTCCATATGGGTATTGTTGGGACAGAGGGAGCACCCCGGCCCTTCCTCGTCTCCAGATGCTATTAAGCTTACGTAGCACGTGTTTTCAAGATGCCGTTGATCAAGCAGCACATCTCTTTCTGGCACGGCTTTCCCTTGTTTCACAAAAAGAAAAAAAAATGGCAAAAAGTGTCTTTCATTTATATGCCAATGCACTGAAAACACATAATTTATAGAGAAAGAGGACACTTAAATAAATGAAATTCAAGAGATAGAAAAAAAGAAAAAAAAACAACAAAAAACATTTCTTTCATTAATAGAGACATCAGTCCCATACAAAGTTAAGATTTATACGATGTTCCTGAGTTACAAGAACAGTCACGAAGCCAAAATCGCACTTGGCAGCAGGAAGAAAAAACATGGAACAATCTCTGACTAATACAATTATTTCTGATTGTGCTGAGTTTTCAAGCCTGTGCCTATACCAGTCAGGCTTCAGTTCAGAGCCTTGCACTGTATGGATTGGCGTGGGTCATCTGTGTGATTCACCACGCCTTCTGGAAAGAGTTAGGCTAACCTCTCGTTGGCTAGCAACAAAAATCTTCTGCAAAAATTGCCTTGCTCTGCACATCACGAAAATTAGCTTTGGAAAATGTGCTTTCTATGCAGTATGCTAGAAGAGACACGGCCTTATGCAAACAAAAAAATCAGGGGGCAGGGGAAGGGTTGGAAGTGAAATGAGTGGAAATCCAAATTGTCTGGGTACCAAACGGCGAGTACGTCCTCCTGCAGCCCTGCCAGAGGCCCTGCTGCTGCCCTCACTCGCCTCTACCACAAGTCCTGGGCTAGTTCTAGGGCTGGTTCTAGGGCCTGGGTGCAGGACCCTTCACACCCACGCTTAAATGGACACTCTTAATTCTCACGCACCATCTGATGGTCTCAAGGGTGACGAAGCTACTGCTACAACTCGTGATTCTCTCTGGTTAACTACAGATTTGTCCCAGCACTTAATTAAAATCCCGGGCAAGCTAGCGTGCCTCGCAGTGCGACGAACGGAGAGGCAGAAACACCCAGCGCCTAAACCCAGCTTTCCCAGTGACTCACTGCATGACCTTGGGCGACACATAACTTCTTTCCTCTCCCTCCATTTCTCATTTGATTAACCCTCGGGCTTCTGCCGGGATCAGCGTTGGCTGAGCGAGACAAATCTGCAAGCACCCAGAAATAGGACCAAACACGCAGAGCCGTAAGTGGCACATGACTCACTGTTTACACCCAGCCGGAGTGGGAGCCATTAATTAGCGTTAATATTTTCAGCCTTTCTCATCCCAAAGCGCTCCACACATTTTAATATAGGGATTTGACTCAGGCCCTGGGTAAACAGAACTCCCATGAAACAGCGAGCCGCGCGCCGCCACGGGACGTGGTTTATCCAGCAACAAAACGCAGCTATCAGGGGGTGGGTGGAAGGCAGCAGCTCGGCACAGGAGGCTGGGACATGCATGGAAAAGGCCAGGACACGCATGAAAAGAGGCCGGGACACGCACGGAGAAGGCACACATTCAGCAAGAGGCCAGATGTTTGCCTGGTACACATTATTAGCCACATAACTCGAGGCAGGCGGAGGACCATAAGCAGTAGGTGTCTGTCATCCGTGAAATACGTGAATCTGCCTCGATGCTGGCACAGAAAGAAAGTAAATCCCTTCTCTGCACGATCATCACCTTAGCTCGTGGCAGGAAGGCCGTGAATGTGCAGAAAATGGTTTGCAGTTCAATAAGCCGATGGAGACAAATGTTCTGAGCTCAATTTGTGTTAAAAACTGACAGCTTGCCTTCATGCTTTTTATTTTTAGGTCGAAAAGAAACAGATGTTTGTATGGTACACTAATTCAGCTGTAAGTAACTCTGGCAAAACATGCAACTTCCCTGGGAATTGCATTTCTGTTCTCATTAACAGAACTATTTAACTTTCAGAATACGTTATAGAGAAAAAACAATCGCAGGCCGCGAGCATATAACAAATGTAGAGTGTCATCTACAATCTAGAAGCTGCTTGACAAAACGCCAAAGAAAATGAAAAACCAAGCTGAATGCATTACAAGTCTCTGAAAGTATTTCATCTATAGTTAGAAAAACAAAACCAACTCTCCTTATCTAAATATAGAGCATGGGAAGCTTGTAGAAAAAAAAAAAAAAAGAAAAAAAAAAAGAGAGGCAAAGCATAGTTTTGCTATGTCACTGGCATTCCAATTACCTGGAAAGATGCTGCTGTTCTCCCTTAAAATAAAGCATAGCAGGAGTAAAAGCTGTGTTCATCCAGCCGTGCTTGCTGAGGCTGTGCTGCATGCACGGCTGTTTTCAATGTGCTGGGAAGGAAGCACTCTAGCACACCATGAATATGGTGACATTTTCTGTGTTTATGACAGGAATTGGAATACTAACACACAAAGAACTCCCGTAGAGGCGAGAGAGGGGCATGGAGCAGGGGGCAGGATGAGGGCTGCGGTGCTGGAAAGCAGCAAAGCCCCAGAAGCAAGCACTTCGCTGTATGGAGCACAGGAGCAGAGCATTGTCCCTGTGCTGCTGCCCACCCTGAGGAGCACCAAGGAGCTCACATCCAAGGTTTTCACGTGCTAGCTCATTTCCAGGGCTCCTGAAGACTTCTGAAAGCAATAAAAGGGCTTCCTGATGGGAGACTCAAGAGGAAGCAAAGCAATATCCAGCGACAGATTTCAAAGTCAAAAAGCATTTGAGAAAAGCCACTTACATCTGGAATTCGAGTAGTTTGGTTTTACAAAATGTGGGCTTTTAAAATATTGATACATAAACAGGAAAGTTTGCTTTCCAGCTTCCTCCCGTTTGTACACACAGGGAAAGAAGCAAATCCCCTCTGACCACAAGGACACAGACGCTGCATTGCCTCACGAAACCGCTGAAGGAATGAGGGCAGGTCTTGTTGATTTAAAAGTGTCAAACCAAGTGGTTATTAGTAAGATGCTGGAAAGAAACATAAGCCAAAGAGCCACAAATTAGAGGTCGGTCCCAAACTCATTAATGCTTTATCACTTAGGTGCCAAATTCTTTCTAAGATACCAAAAGAAAAATACCTGGTCACGCTGAGGAAGGAAAACCTCCAGCCCTCAGCACATCTCCGTGACACAGGGGCTGTGTCAGTCAGTGGCAAGTGTCTCATGGCCGGTTTTGAAGCGTGTGGGAAGAAGACACACCTCAAAACAAAGTCATTCACAGTGCTCCCTCCTGCACCTGCTGCCAAACCATCAGCACCTGCTACAGGGATCAATCATCCCTGCAGGCAGAGGCAAATTTAGAGGGGTAAAGTGGGTCTCCAGACAAAAGCCACCTCCACTTTTCCCCGTGGATGTGGATGTGGATGAGGGCACGGGTCATATAAACCTCCCTCCTTTAACCCCGACACTGTGCATTAGACCACCCCAAAAGTTTTTCCTCCTCCTCTGGTGTTTACAGTTTCCAGCAGCTGTATCACATGTCGTTCCCATTTAGCGACACGGTAGTTATTTGTCTTAAGACTAATTTCATAATCAAGCTCTGCTAGCTCTAAAGCATCTGTTTGCTTTGGAGTGTTGTGCAACGCTTTTCACAGATTTATGCTCCTTGCAGTATCCCGTGTGCCACACAGGATGGATTATTTCACCAGTCTCTGCCTATGCTGCCAAAGTCCTAATTTTTCTAGGGAAGTCTTATAAATTTGGAAGTTTGTATCCAAATTGTCTGCAACTGTGCAGTTTCTTGCTACTATTGCTGTTTCCTCAATGCTGCTCACATTTGAAGGGACATTCCCCCCTGCTGTGCAGTTACCTCACCTTCAAGTTTAACACATCTGACCCCAGCCTTGCTTCCTACTTTTAACACTTGAGCAAACTGCCCTGTTTCACCATGGACACAAGAAATACAGTTTCTCTCTTCTATAGACTGTGAAAATGAACCTACTTTAGAATTAGAAGAACACTCCTTTCTGTTCCTCATTGACTTCACTATGTTTGCAATGAAAAGAATTTAATGAGGGAAACTTCCTCCTTACTGGTGCCCCGATCGTCTTTTAATTTCCTATTCTACTAAGCAAAACCGAAGTAGTTCTAGTACTGTCTTTGGCCAGATGTTCACAGCTTAAAGAAAAACAGAGTGCATGCTGCTGCAAAATTTTAACGGTTTTAGGAACACCAGCTGACAGCCTAGACTCATACTTCACAAGCCCAGCTCTGTTCCTAACCACAGAGGCATTCTTCATCCTTTGGATCCTGCCTTAACATGCTACAGAAAAATAGGAAAAAAAAAATACATCTTTGATGTCACCTTCAAATAATTTATTCAAAAAAGCAAGAGTTCATCTCTTACTTCAGAAAAAAGTGTTCGGGATGGTCTTCATGTCCTATCCAGATTCTTAAGGGGTTATTTGTACCATCTTCTTTAGTCATCAAATAAATCTGAGCTTCCCACAGATCATCCTGAGATGCAACGGGCAGGGGGAAGGGAGGAACAATATAGAAGGTAGAGTTGTACAACTGATAGGACACTTACCAAGGATACAGCAGACTGTGGATATAACCTTGCATTGTCTAATTTAGAGCAGAGACGTGATATTTGATCTCCTGCTACCCAGATGGATGTGCTAAGTCGACATCATGTGAGGAAGGCAACGGGGGCCCGCTCACTTCCTTATGCAAGAGTGCAGCCTCCAGGCATCAAGACACTTCCCAACGTTCATTTGTTCATTAAAATCAACGCTTTTTCTCACAGAAAACAATGTTAAAGTTTTGATCCCTCCTTCCCCCAAGAAAGAAATAGAAAGAAATATCTAGCTGATTTAGCTCATGAAGGCTCTAAGACAGAAAACATTCCCTGCCTTAAAGAATTTACAAGTATGTGTGAGTGAACTAGGCTGCAATGCTCATAATCTGAAGCATGCGTTATGTTGGCCAGCTTCAGAAGTCAGAGCATCAAGCCAAAAACACCATCTTGTGTCTTGAGCTAGCAAGCTGTATACAGAGAATTATGAATTTTTGAAGATTTTCTTTTTCTTTTGTTTTTAAGGGGAAAAAAAGGGTAAAAGCCACTGCTTGTCAGATCAAAAATCATCTACTCATTTCTGTTCTATGACTGAACAACACAGGAGTATAATAACCTGGAACGATAAACACTTACTTGTATAATGGCCATTCATTGGTGTGCCGTTTGCAAAGCAAGGCCACAATTATGTTCAAATGTTAAACTGATGGAATAAGACTGTGACCATCACTTAAGTACATAGCTGCAATTTTTCAGTTTATTTTTTTTAAAGATGAGCCTATCATCTTGCAACAATTAGAATCACCAATTCAAAAGTCCTGCTTAGCAGTGGTTTCCACCATAGGCAACTAATCTGGTTGCATTCTCTTTTTTCCAAGCTACTTCAGTTCTTCCAGATTCTCCCTTCCCGCAAGCAGCTGATGGAGCTGCAACAGCAGGAAGAGGAGAGTAGAAGAGCCAGGCTCTTCTTGAGACCATGCCCACAAAGAGTCTGCAAAAGCCTCCCTGGGTCCTTAAGTGCTCACTGTTTGCACAAGTGTGGTCTGTTATGCTTTGGGGCTTGTTTTGTTGTTTTATTTTGAATGTGCTCAGGCATTAGGCATTTTAGTGCCAGGGAAATGTTGGAGCAATTTCTTTAGAGTATCAGATAACACAAAACTGTCTGTTGTCTTCTGATGGCCTCACAACAATCTGTTGCATCAGTTCAATGTCTCTTTCCCTAACTTAGCAGCTTCTTTCACTGAGGTTTATTTTCCTATCAATGTTCAAGCCCTTTTCTTCTCACCACTCCTTTCTGTTTTCCTTTAATATTGTGCTTCCAATTTTAAACCACTTCTCCAGCTGCTCCTTCCATCCCTGCCATATCCCACTCAGCCTAAAACTGTCAATTCTCATCCTGGGGATCTTTCCCATTGCTTTATCATTGTTTTCAACCTGCTGATTTGCTTTTGCTTATTTCACTACAAAAATAAGGAAATAAAAAATTGGTAAATATTTAAATAGGTTGCCTCAGGGAAACAGGAAATATATATATATTATATATATATATATATATATATATATATATTGCCATGCTGCTGTTATGCTGCTTTTAAATAAGAAAAATAAGACAGAGACTTTAAATTACAAAAGTAGCAAGGGAGCAGCAGGAGTACTTCATCTCTTGGGTCATCCAAGAGTTCTGCCTCAGACGTCCGAGTTAGTCATGAACTCTGGAACAAACACTTCTGACCTCGCTGGGGAATAGGTCTGAACTAAAACAACCCTGCAAGATCTACACATTTTTGAGTCACGTGTTTCAAACAGCATATTATTGCCCACTAACTTTGGAGGTTATTAACAAAGTCTAAACAAGGGAAACCAATATGAGCAGAACCTCAAGCAATCACATGCATCTAATTTCATCTACAGCATGCAGGAGTATTTCAACACAGTATTCCACTTGCACTACACATGTGCAGAACAACATGACAATTTTTCTACTGTTGCTGAGAGCCACAAGCTTGATATGGCTGAAGACTATTGTTGGGGAGTTGCCTTCTGTTTTGTTCTGAAAGCCACCTGCAGTGGAAGAGCACCTTTCCAAGCGGGCTTTAAATTGAATGATACTTCCTAAGATATTTTCCCATTTCAATATCTACATCTGCAGGGTACTGTCCTTCAGAGGCAAAAACTTATCTTCTAAAAGCGATTTGGCAACTTCATTATAGGCACATGAGAAAGACTAATACCTATCTCTACCAAGCGCAAGGAAACACCCCCCCAAAAATTTCCTCTCAAAGCAAGAGAGTTACATTAGCCAAAGCACGTGTAGATCAACCAGTAAACTACAGTGTTGGTTTTTATTTTGAGGATGCACACAAAGGTGCTTGCTTTCATTACACATAGAGGTCAGAAAATAAACCACTGCCAATCACAAACTTGGCTTTTAAAACAATGCACATCCACCCTATTAGCTTCGAGGCTGGTTAAAACTCACACCGCTGAACTATTGCTCTCTCCTTAAATATCAAAATCAGCAATAGGTTTTAGAAAAGTACGTTAAGAGGAATAACATGCGTCTTGCTCACTGTCCTCACTCACCTGAGCATCTATTTTAATTAGTGCAATGTCAGCTTTTTCGTCAACGTCTTTAATTTTAGCTTCATATGTTTCACCGTTCTTCAGTTCCACCTTCACCCTGTTTTTGTTGGTGACTACGTGGGCGTTTGTCACTATCAGTCCGTCTTCTGAGACGATGAACCCTGAGCCACTGGCAACAGGAATCTCCCTCTTCGAATAAGGAAGTCTAAAAGGCACAGGAAATAAATATTTTTCTCTGCAAAAAGTTGCAAAATCACATATAATTCCAAATAATACACAGCCAAAAAGAATGTGGTGGTTTTTTATACTTTTGAATATCTGCTATTACTTGCTGTCGTTAACATAATAATGTACATTTATTAGTTTATTTTTTACTTATTTATTTATTTTGCCAGGACTCTTAAATTATCTTTAATTCTTATGCATGCCATATCTATCAGCTCAGAAACCTCTGTGCTCTTCCATATCATTAATTAATGTTTCTGGCACAAAGTCAGCTGTTTTCAGGAATACAAAATCAAAACCGGGCATCTTGTTTACTTGCGAAATAATTCAATGTGAACCACAGCAGGAGCTATCTTCTCCACCACATCTGCAATAAAGTTGTATTTATGCCGCAGGCTGTTAGGATGTTCTTGACCTGAAATAGAAACACAAAACATGTCATGAGTTCTTCAAGTGACAGGAGGAGGACCATTGCAAAACACCTGAAGTAAAAAACCTATGTGGGTGTTTTTCCCCTCCTTACACGTCACCAACCCCTTGCCCTGCAGGATCCCCTCTGGCTTTTTGCACAGAAGGGGCAGCAAGCCTTGTTATGCCAGCAGAAGGGCCCATGCACACCTCTCATTTCAATCACGCATGACTGGGCCGCAAAGCTGCCATGGAGGCGGCAGCGGGGCTGCAGCACCGGCTGCGGCCAGGCTGCCCCCAGTTCAGCACGTGGAAGAAGAGGCCCTAACCCCTGCCTGAGCCTCGAGCTGGGAAAGCTGAGTCCAAGGGCTGTGAGGCCTCTCCTGACGCCACTTCAAGCCGCCTCGGACACCAGGCCTCTGCCAGGCCCCTGGTGAGCGCCACAGGGCCGCCCGTCGGCCATGGCTGCACGGGGCAGTGGGGCCCACGGACCTGGGAGTTATGGAACTGCCCCCAGAGCTGTAAAAATAGATACGGGCATGAAAACAATGGGACCGCAAAGCTTTGCATTCCTGGGCAGTATTGTAACACAAAAGCGCGTGGCCACCGAGTATTCAAGAGGGGTCACTGGGATTTCCAAAAGCAATTGGATCCCAATCTCCTATTGTAGCCAACAGAAAACCTGTCTGCACCATCGGATGTCTAAAAATCTCTGGAAAAAACACACAATTGTGACACAGCTTCCCATTCTCACAGGTCAGGGATAAAACCTTTTTTTTATTTTTAATGGAGAGCAACTAAGCAATCTGTCCCTCCAAGGAGTTACTTCATATTTCCCTAGAGGCAAGAACCCCTTCTTTTCACCAGTACTCCCATTTTATCTGACACAGCTTGCATTACAAAGGCACAAACAAAATCGGTGATTGACTTCCAGATGAGTACTACGTGCTGTGCTGCTCCATCCATCCCTGCCCTTTGGGTTTTCAATCCACAGATTAAAGCAGTAAGCAGCTTGTGGATGCTGCAGGTGCCTGGGAGAGTGTAACAGGAGGATTTATTTGCAGAGCTGCAGGGCATGTGGGACTCCTCTGAAATCATCCTGCTTTCCATAGCTGGATGACCCGCATAATCTTTTAAAACCAGACTGGAAAAATCTGAAATTGTTTATGTATGGGATGAAGACAAAAACCCACTACAGGAGTTTTAGAAGAACGGTTTGGAACAAATCACTGCTGCTCTTACCAAATACTGGCTTGATTCAGGGGTGAAAACTGGGTTTCTGATGGCTTAGTAACACCAGCTGGTACATTCTCCCCCTAGGAGCTGGGAGGATGCTCAGCCCAGCCACCACCTGACCACTCACAAACCAGTTTTCTTCCCATTTGTACCCTGTGAAGCGCCTCAATTGCTTTGAAATGCCATCAGTCATGAACAGCAGCAACAAAATAATCCACTATACTGTTTCAGATCACGGTTTGGACACGTTAATCTGCTTTATGACACAGAAACATTTATCAGGAAAGTGGTGCTCTCACCTGCTTTCCTCAAAAGTATTCTGTGCTTTATCTGACTTGTGCTTAAGCTATTGTCCTTGGACTTGAACACCAGAAAGGCATAAGGGCATCCTGATTAACAGACTCCTCATCCAAAAGATTTGTGTTTTCTTTATTAGAAATACCCAGCGTTACATGAACCACATCATCGCTGTACGTAAAGCTGGCAACTACAATGGGCGTGTTTTGGAAAACTGGTAGGATGAAGAACCACACCGCGAATGCGTTCGGAAGTATTCGCTCACATGGAACAGGAGCTTGGACAGATTATCAGATTGGATTAACGTGACATTGGGATAAAACGCCACGGGGCATGAGCGTATCCATCAATACGCTTTTTGATTGCTGCTTCTAAAATGATTTTGTCTAAGTTACAGTGCTGCAGACATTTAAAGGTCACATCCTGCCCTTGAAAATGAGAGCTGCCACAGATGAGGGAAGCTGCACAGAGAACACAGGTTTTTTATGTCTTCAGTGTTTTGTTTGTTTTTGTATTCGGCTATTCAAGAAGAGAAAGGATGCCTAAGCTGTACATGGTGAGACTACTAATGCTTCATCTCAGAGAGCTGCCCTGCCTTCACTTTGAGTCTGCAGCTACGAATGCCAAGATTTCAGCAGTGAGGCTTTTCTGCATATAAAGCAGCTTGTGCAGTCCCAAACTAAGCTGCACAGTTAAAAGGTCAAAATTTCATACTGTGAAAAAGTTAGATAATAAATACTGATTCATGGCATACTGACCTAAAAAGCTTACCACGCCTGTCCTTTGCTTATGTATTAGGAATTCTTGCATTGTGTAACACAGTTTTGCAACAGCTCTTGAACGACTGCCGACTTAAATGGAAAACATACCTTTTCGAGGCAAATAAACAAAAGTCCAAGTGCTGTTCACATGAATTCATTGATGAACACTAGCAGAAAAAAATCCCTAACAACTGGTCTTTAGCTTCGTACTGAAACGAAATTTAAAGGCAACAATAAAAGAATTAATATGTTGAAAATTTCTTCTATAACGGGGAAAAAGTAGCATGGGGGAAATGACAAAAAAGAGACACGTGTATGCATCCTCTGTGACCGTTACGTGCACACATTAAGCTCACCGTAGCTAATTGCTCTTTGGGATTATTGAGCAATGCACGTGGGAGCTGAGAGGCGTGTTTATCTTTTCTCTGAGCCACAGCCCCCAGTTTTATCTCAGATTCGAATCACCAGCAGGCACAGACTACCAAGGTTTTCATGACGTGGTTTTCACTATTTAATCCCCCGTCTGTGTATTCCAATACATACAACCACCATGCCCATCCTTACAGGGAACCTGACAAGCAGGTGGATAGCTCTTTAATTCTGTATTTAAATTGTAGATTTTTTGGTTAAAAACTGCTTCTTTGGTATAACCAAGGTTGAATCCACGTGAATATTTCTACCCAGTTTTCTGGCTTTTTTTCATACACATTTTAAACCACACCCTTCTGGAGTTTTGTTCCTAGTAGATTCCTTTTATTATTTTGTGGGTTTGCTTGTTTGTTTATTTGTTTTGAAACACTGAGGTGGGCTTGAATGAAGCTCCAGTTCCTAAACACCTTCAGGCTTCGATGTTCAGATCTCTGCAGACGGTTCTCTGTCTATTTATGTGCTGTGATTATTTGCGTTTTGTAATGTTTTTATTGAACTATTGCACAATGCCCTAAATGCCCATGAGCATGGTTAAGAAACTTTCATTAATGGCATTAATAAGATGATTCTTGTGAATTCAGTTAATGACCCAAAACTGACTTAAAAACATAAATAGGTTACAGCATGAAAAATTCCCAAGGCAATGAAATTTTCAAGGACTTCAAAGATGTGCTGGCTGTCAGCCCTCGAATGAAAGGGAAAATCTCTGCCAACCGACATTAAGGGTGCTAATATCAGTAAACAAACTGCTGAAAGGAAAGGCTGAACACCAAGTCATGGAAAAAAGCACAAGACGCTGTAAACAACCAAAATAATTTGGTTTCAGAAAGAGAAGCCAAAAAGGCATACTAAGATCTAGGTTTTGATTAGGTCATGACTCACAGTGGCACCGATGCTTTAATGTTTACATCTCCCACATGCTGCTTTTGGTAAATTTTTGAGCTAAACTGAAAGGATGCTTTGGAGATAGCAATCTTCTGGAAGTAACCTCTCCCCTTCAGCTGTGAGAACTGCATCCGCTCGCACAGGCAGGTCCACATCTCATGAGAACAGCTCTTCATCCCAAGTTGCAGGCACAGAAACAGATCTTCCCATCCACTTTTCCTGAGCTTCTCCCCTCTCAAACAAGGGGATTCTGCTCTCACCCATCCAGGAGCAGTGTGCTGCCCATCCTTCCCTGCATCCTGACAGCCAAAGGCATTCTCCACGCGACCCCTGGTGTGTACCCAGTAGACGTGAGAGGGATGATGTTTTGCACCGAGACACAACACACCTACCTAGTGGGCAGCCACCAGCAAGTTTCTCCCTCCCAGCTTCCCTGGACATGAACACACCAGGCAGCCTCGTGTCCTTTCTAAGTCAAAAAACCCAGATTCAGTTTGGAACAGGGCCTTCGACTTCTTTAAAAAAAGCATGAGCACTTCATTCCAGTTAAGTTGAATAAAACTTTGCATGAAACAAAAATCATCTAGATAGCTGCAATCACCAATAGACGTATTTTAAAACCTGTTACAGAAGATGCTCATGAGGAAACTGCAGGGAGCACCAACTCCAGGCGCCTTAAAGGCGCTTCATTTTGGACAAGTACAACACCCTCTCCTCCCAGGGGAACCAAATTAACATCTCCTTCGGGCTGTAGCTGAACCAGGGGGGCTGCTTCTCCCTCACCCCACTCAGACCCATGGGTACCAGCCCGAGGGTATGGCAGACCCAGTGCAGCCTGCTGGAGCTTATGGGCTAGCTAAATGTATTAAGCAGCTCCAGGTCGCTGAAAATAGATGACTGCTTCTTCCTGTCCTGGCTGTTTGCTTAGCACTGTGTCCACGTGCCCCAGGTACAGCTGCACACTGGGGTCTGAAAGAAAAGCTTGGGTTTCCCTGCAGCACAAAGCCAGCAGCGCTTAGGCGCTCACAGAACCCCTGGGGCTGGCAGAATCGGCGACTACTAACACAAACCACAAGACCGTAAAGTTTTCCTTGGAGGACTTCCACCCTCCCAAATGAAACTCCAACCGCGGCTGTTTGTACAAACCCCCCTTCATGTCATATAGGAAAACGGCAAACCTCTGACGCTGCTGTGGAAACAAAAACTGGAGCAAATGTGCTTAGCTCACGCTGAAAACGGTGCTATCAGCAAGCTCCGCTGGAGGGACGCAAGGAAAAAGTGATGTATGGGAATCTGCTGCCAGTTTTTCTTCTTTTTTTTTTTTTTAAACATAAAACTGCAAGCCTAAATATTCCACTTCCTATTCAAGGATATATTGTGTAAGGCACCAAAAAAGGATATTATGCAAGAAAAACGCTAAGAAAAGAAGACAACATTCTACACGTTGCAGACGATTTGCTCAGGAACTGCTCTGAGATCAACAGAGGGAATTTTGAGAGGTCTGAACCGCAGTACCGGGCTAGTAAAACCACCATTACATCAGTATTTTTCCTGCATAATCAAAGGAGAAGGTAAAGAAATGTCACAGATTTCTGAGAAGATAGTCTGTGTTACTGTGACATCCCTAACAACAAAAATATTTACATAGCACTAAATAACGGAGAGATTCCAAGCGTCTTATTCTCCCAAATGGTAAACCGAACAAAGCTGGGAGTCATTTAACATATTTCCTGCAGCAAGAGCCACTGCAAGACTGAAATGAGGATTTTAAATGAAAATGACTCTATTTCACCTTTTTGCATTCATGCCAAAAAGCAATTTCCATCTCCACAATATTTAGATGATCGATTCATTCTTGGCAACGTTTCACGAGGACTGTGTCACATATTATCAAAAATCTTACAAATAACAGGCTTTGAATTTTGCATTTTCAATACAAAAGCCTGAAACCCTTATTTCTGAGCGCTGGTTTGAAATGTGTGTGTAAAAAAGGTGCCAGCGAAAACAGGGCATCTATGCAACGTTCATGGAAGAAAACAGCTCTCAACAACAAGAGCGTCCAACAGTTTCCAGACCACAGTGCAGTTGTTCATATAAAAGAGCACTTTTGAGTACAAAAATGAAGGCAAGTCACACAATTTAATAGATATCCTCAAGAACAAGGATTGACTTTGATGATTTTCAGGCAAGAGAGTGTGAAAGTGAACCCCACCAGCAACCATCAGCAGAGGGTCTGCAGAGAGCCCTGCTCCGGTCTCCTCAGTCCAGCTTCTTTCTCGGTGAGAACCAGACCTCGTCAGCATCCATTTCCAGCGTGCTTCAAGTTTGGCTTTCCGCTGAAAATGGTAAAATGTCAACGACCTAAGGTAATACGCCCACGGCTTTCTTGTAGGAAATCCCTATATAACTTCAGATATAAAACTTAAAGTTTTAGCCGGACTGGGACTTTTCCTACCCCTTGGCTGAAAGGCAGAATAATATATAAATCAGGGAGAAATCTGTATCGCAAATCCAGGAGAAATCCGTGTTGCAAATCAGCGACTGAATCGCTAGATAGATACCAAATAGTTGGAAAGTTTTGCAGGAGGAGTAATAGTCAGGCTGTGTGCATCTAAGCTGCTTTACTCAGTCTCTATGCAACCTGCAAAACAGCAATTTAAATCCTCCGTGTCTCAGGTTTATCTTTAAAGTGGGCATAACCCCTGTTTTATCCTACAGGAATAGTCACAGACTTCAGCAACACTTGCAGAGCCTCACAGGGGGAAATATGTATGTAAAACCTGCCCCAGATGCCAGAAATTCTTCTATAAACCATGCACACTGCCCAGTCCCTGAAAAAAAAAATGAAAAAAAAAAAACCCTCTCACAGTTACAACAGCAGAAATACGGGAGCAAAAGCAATAGGCTCCTGAGCTGATGAGGATAAAAAGCAGGGGGAAGGCATCCAGCGAGGATCCAGCTCCATCCAACACAACAGGAAACTGCGATTTCTTCTGTAAACACCGGCGGCGAGGTGGGAGCAAGCCCAGCTCCTGCGCAAACAGCCCGCAGGGAACACGCCGTTCCCTGAGCTCGCCGGGCAGCAACGTGGCCATATTAATACAACGCCGAGCCCGGGCTCGTCGTGATGACAAATTAGCAGCAAGGACGGTGACAGCGAGGCGCTGGGTGGGCACGGTGCTCCGCTGGGGATGGCAGGCACCGCGCAGCCGGACCCGCCTCGCACCAAAGGCTCGGGGAGGGCACAGCACCGGAGAGAAAGGCTAAGAAAAGGGGGGGAAAAAAAAAGAAGGGCAATTCAGGCAGAGTGCTGGGCTCGAAAACATCGTTAATGGTAGTGCTGGCCGAGCTGGAAACACTAAGAAACCTAAGTCAGGTAGTTATGGAAAGAGTCTGCCTTATTTCCTGCAGACAGATGAAAGGAATATTTCAGGCAACAGGTTAACGCAGACGTGGTATTCTCTTCTCTGCCGAACACTGAAAATACAGCGGATGAGTCAGGAATAATTTCTCCACTCCTTTTTCCAGCCCAGCTCTCAGTTTATGTCCCTCCCAGCTTGGGTCGTCACCCGGCTCCACTTCCCAGCTGCAGGCATTGCAGGCGGAGAAGGGAGAAGGGGCAAGACATCCACTGAAAAGTCAATTAGGTAACAACGATGTGGTAATCCCGACACCCCACTTGAAACCAGCAGCTGTCTGATCTCCAAAAATTCCTCTTAACGTTATAAAAACATTAAAGTCTCATTTTAAGTATGTGAGAAATTTTCGCACTGAGTGTCTAGAAGAGAGAGTTTAAGAGAGATTTAGTTTTGGCTTCTAGGAACCCTGGTATGAAGACACCAGAGTATGAGAAGTTCTTGGTTTTGTTGGTTTTAGTTTGTTTATTTTAAGCATTTTGTCTCTAATGAGAAACCTTAAAAAAAAAAAAAAAAAAAAAAAAAAACTCTTTAGATGCAAGCTCTCCAGCCAGGAAGCCTTGGTTTCACCAATTGGACTCGGACTCCTCCTGTGGTGACAACAGAGAAGGATCAAATCTATAGAAGAAACCTCAAAACTGTAATAAAGTGTACATGGCCCATAGCCTGGGGCTTCGTAATTGTACAGCACATAAATCCAGCATAACTCAAAGGCCACAAAATATCTACGCAGGGAACAAGTCCCACCGTCTCTGTCATTATTTTCTACGCGTGTCTGTGGCGTCATTCCAGGAGCATCCACGTTTGTTTTGATGTAGCATCAGCCAACGGGGAGTGTTTGGGAAATGAAACTGGATTAATGCAGACTGTGCTCCTGCCACCCTGTTCGGAGAATTACAGTAAGGGGGTGGCACTGAAAATTTGTCATGTTATGGGTAAGTGGCTCCTGCTTGACTGCCTTCAGATGGAGGTCCACATACATCCAGACCTCTGACACCCAACGTACAGGCACGCCAAGCTGTGTGCATGTTGTCCCGGACAAGGGAACGAATCAATCCCTTCACCAACGCAAATGTTGAAGTGTGGCAGTCCTGGGGGCTCGTATTTAATTTCGGGGAGGGATGGTTGGGGGGATCTGTTTGTGTTTCTTGTCCCTGACGGTGCTCGCTCCACTCACGTCTTGCCTTCTCCAGAATTACTTTCTGCAGAAGCAGATTGACAGATCATCAATGCTGTTCGCAAACGTTTGCCAAAACTGCAGTCTGCAAGTTTAAGAAATAAAGTAATGGAAAAGGAAAGTAATGGAAAACGGAGCAGATATGCTGGCCAGGGGCAGAAAAAGGAACAGGGACTCGAAAGCTCAGTTTGCACTCAGCTCTGCTACTGGCTTAGGCGTTGACCCTGAGCAAAGCCCTTTATCTTCCTCTGCCCTAGATTTGCTATCTGTAAGAGGGGGTAGCAACATCGGCCTCTCCAAATTGTTGTGAGATCCCTTAATGCTCTGCTATATAAACCCGTTTGATTTCAGGCCATCAGATAACTTCTAGGCATGGTCAGTAGATATACGATGCACTGTTGCATCCGTTGGTTATTTATCGGTAACAACGCGCAAATCCAGCTGCTATCAGAAACACAGAGCAATTTTTAATTCTTACCACTGTCACTCCATATCATCCCTATTTCTGCAAAACTGGATGCAGGAGACACTCACCTTGCCAAAGAAAAAAAAAAAAAAAAGAAAAGCTCCTGAAGCTTCACAAGAGGAGAGAAAACAGGAAACAGAACGAGAAACCCTGATGGAATTTGACAGGATAAAATGACGGCAAGCCAAGGGCTTCCCAAGTCACCAAACTTTAACACCATCAGCAACCTCTGTCCTTTTTTGGAGGTTTAAGACCGTAAGCCTCCTGTTACAGACATGAGGGGAACATCTTCAGTCAGCGTAAATGAATGCATTATTTTTCAGTCTATTAGTGCAGGAAAGCCGAGACTTGCCTTTTAGAAACGTTCTTCTCTTTGAGGCGGGCGAGCCAACCTGGGAATCACAGTGGCCTCTATCCAGAAGACAAAATCAAGTTTTTCTTTTTTCCCCTACATCCAGAACACAGTCTCCAAAATAGTATTATATGGAGACTTGGGCCCAGTTATGAGTAATGTGGGACACACGACACTGCCGAGTCCAGCCAGGCATCCTGGAGGCCCCAGCAATTTATGGGAGCAGGGAATTACTTTATTTACCACAAAAGCTAAGTTCGGCAGTACCCCGGTTTCTATTTGTAACGTCGCTTTCTTTCACTCCAAGCACACATAAACTCACATTTGAAAAATATTTTCCAGCTTCTCCTATTTCTTGGACAGCAGATTCTTTCCTTCAACTGCTCGGGATAGGCTGCCTCCGTCCCATCCAGGCTCTGTTTAACACGACTCCTCCTGCTTACTCATGGCTTTGAGAGCTGCTGCTCAGTCCACATGTACCTTCAAATTTCAAAGCCCAGAAGATGAAAGCACTGAACCTTCCCTTGTTCCAAATCTGTGTTTACTAACTTCACTGTTTGAAGTCTAAAGACGAGCGAATTATTCCAAGCTCCCCGGGAAGGAAATCTAGACGTGGAGTGAGGAAAAAGGTGAGCCTCTTCAGACAAACCACTTCTTACAGTCCCCTCCTCTCACAGCCGAATACTTGGCTTTGGAAAAGTTTTTAAGCCCACGCTGGGGAATTGGTTCTCTTCTGGAAATATGTTGCTATTTATTTCCACTGCACTTGGCTCCTTTTCCCTCACTCTCTCCCATTCTCCCCCTGCCACAAGAGACAGGGGAGGCAGAAGACTACTTCAGACCACCCAGGCACAGTAACTGAGGGAGATGAAGGAGGCTGAAGGAGTCCGTGCTGCTGGAGTGCCTTTGTGCATCCTGTTCCTTTCCACTCCATCCTCCTGGGTCACTTTTACAGGCTCCACACGTGCCGAGCAACCTGCAAAGCTCTCAACATTTCTTCAGCATGCTAACCGTGACGTGGCTGTTATGATCTTTAGGGAAACAGCTGAAAGCCTGGTTCACAAAAACAAGATCAACTTTCCTCTTGATAAATCTCTGGCTTATTTCCTGACCTTCCCAGATTTCTCAACCGAGTTTCTCTTCCTGCCCTGATTATTCATTCCTGCAAGGCGTACCACTGCCAGACCACTTAGCTCTGTGAGTACTGCAGGCAGGCAAAGTTAGGCAGTTCCATCTACAGCTCTTTCCCATTGTTTGCTGCATCAATATCTTTATGTATGTATTTTTTCAAAGGGCTGAGAATTAATGACAAATGGTTTATTGACCACTGAGGTCATTTTCCTCTGCCAGATAATTATACAGAGTCACTTGGACGCAATTCAGCCTGGTGCATTTCAGAACAGTCAGCTACTTTGCAAGAAATTGAGTTTGAGTGATGGATTTTTTTTTCTCTTCCCATCATCTCTGGACCTACAAAATGATAATGTGATGACAAGAAATAACAAAACTCACCTCCTGCTTTCCCCAGTGCAAGGAGAAACTGATCTGCTTAACCTAAAGCAGAAGAGCGCACATCGAACTGAACACAACGTCGTGGTGTGAGCACTTCTGTGACAGAGCAGCGTGACCGCCCTGTGACAGGCACTGGCATCCCGAGGGCTGCTGAGGTTACTGGGGTACTACACAAGTCTAATAAAAGTATGAAAGCCTAAAAATCTGCCTCAAAAAGAGTCAGAGGAAAGTCAGGAACTGAGAGCATCCGTGAGGAACTTTCTTCCTCTTACTCTGACTAAAGGTCAGGAGAAGCTCTGGGCCCATTTGTGTTTCACGGGGCAGCTCCCCAGAGCACAGCATGGAAAGAACAGCACGCTGCCCTAAGGCGCTGGGAGAGGCGAGGAGGGGAAGGAAAACCGGCTGGAGGGTGTGCTGAAGGTCCTCAGCCTACTCCCCTCGGTCAGCAGGGACTCGAGAGCACCACAAACATATTTGCAGAAGAAAAAGAAAACATCCTCCAACACGACGAACATCAGCACGCAAAACACTGAGGTCTCGTTCGCTGACCTCATTCCTGGGAGCGGGACAACAGTTATTTACGTGGCCGTGGCTTCTGCTCAGAGGACATTAACCTTCTTTTGGTGGCATTTTATTTTCACATGTGCTGAGCCAGGCCCCGCGCGGGCCCTCTACCTGCGTGTGTTTGACAGGCCTGAGCACTCTCTGCCAGCGCCGCTCGCCCCTGACGGGAAGCGAAGGTGTCTTTGTGCTAAGCTTGAGACTACATTTTGTCCCTGCCGCAGCTCAGCAGGCCTGCCTGGCCTGCTGCACAAAGCGCACGCAGCCTGCCAGGGCTGCTGGGGCTCGTTTGGCAGCGTTTTCGGTACGAGCAGCGGGGCCACGTCCTCCGCCAGAGGCAGAGGGAATGTCTGCCTGGGTCTGAAGCCGCTGGGTCTGAAGCCACCGCCACTGGGCAGACAGGACAGGGACAGGATGGGATGGGATGGGGACAGGGCCGGGATGGGGACAGGGCCCACGCCAGCGGGACGGGTACCGCAGGTTACACTGCCCCGGCAACGCGGCGGGAAGGAAGGAGGAAGGACAGAGGCACCCACGCCTCCCCAGATGTGGACACAGGCCCTAATGAAAGGCTCAGCAGCCGCCGCACAGCCCCAGCAGCATGTAGCCCTGCCCGCTGCCTGCCCAGGAGCGTTTGGGCCCTGCTCCCATCCATGCATTCACCACAGGGAGGCCAGGCCTGTGTCAGCCCCGGCTGGAGGCTGCAGCCAGGCCCTCACCAGTTCACGGGGTTTCTCCAGCCACAGCCTGTTTCGCCCTTTCTGTCTCCATGTGCCTGGTCACAGAGCAAGCTGCCGGCCCACCCTGCGCCCACAGCCCACCTGCTCAGCACCTCAGTGCCACCACCACCACCACGCCACAGCTTAAGTCCATGACCAGTGAAATTTTCTTCAAGCTTTTGAAGGCTCAAAATCCCTATTTTGCAAAGGAAAGCATCTCCCTGATGCACACAGACCCGGAGCAACGCCTCCCCAGCCTCTCCTCGCCCTCTCCACAGCATGCCCTGTATTTGGGCCCAGGCACTGAGAACCACTAAGGGCAAAGAGGGGACTGTCACAGGTGGGAACTGAAAAAGACAAAAGTTTTACTTCATGTAACACACAATGTTGTACTTGACCAACTACTACAGTGATGGGAAGCCTGCTTTCTCTACGTCCCCATTCTCTTGCTTCCCTTGGGTCACAGCACTGTCTTCGCTAGATTATTTATGAAGATACGTTACTGTGAACATATAAAAACATTCTACCAAGGATAACCCATCTGCAGGTAGAAAAAGCGCTCTTGAAAATGAACTCCAAATAAAATAAAAAATTAACAACTGCAAGGAGCCACATATTAGGCAATAGCTTTTCCAAACAGCCGTTCATCTGCCTCCAGGGAATGCAGCTTTACAGCCTGCTCTCCGTTTCTCTTTATTTTGGAGGTTTTCAGCCAACTCTCCGTTTCTCTTTATTTTAGGTCCTTTGCATATGAAAAAAAAGCTCTGAGTGCAGCACTGTTCGCTGTGTGCTAGGGATAACCATGTGCGCTAGGGATAACTGGTTTGCTCTCTAGCACCTTCCTTTTGTCCCTGCTGATACAGAAAAGCAGCACAGCTCCAACCAGAGGTGCATGGGGACAAAACGAAAGGCTGAAGGCACCCTGGTGGTCCTGCAAGAGCTCCTCTGCCAAGCAGAGCCCTGCACTGGGCCGATTCGCCCAACAAGTTATCTGCACGGCTTACAGCAGATGCACGTTGCTCCCCAGCTCATATGCTGCGAGCGGAAAAGGCTGCAAGGCAACAATATTGGCCTCATGAATTGAGAGCTGGAAAGAAAAAATAAATCACAAGGCTTTATATTATGTTGCAGATCAGGAAACTGTAGTGTGAAAGCTTTGATTGTCTCTGTCACTAAATGCCAGCAATGTTCCACGGAACACAAGGCAGCTTTTAAATCGGGGGGAAAACAGGGGTACAAAGGACTGTACTGATACAAGGGTTTGATCTCTGAGGCAGGATCGGCGTTCTGCCCAAGCACAGCACAAAGCTGCTATACGACAGGATATTCTTCTGCTGGAGAGGTGAGGGCTAAATACAGAGTAAAGATTACAGCTGTTTGTAAAGAAGGAAGCGCAGAAATGGTGCAGCCTGCATCCAGAGAACCAGTCCTCAGGGAAACAGCACTTACCAAAACACGACTACCACTTCAGAAACAAAGTGCTTACTGCACGCTATTTTTACATGTTACTCTCTGAACGTGCTGAGTGGCTTGAAACAAATGCACAGCCTTAGCTTAAACAATGTAAGCCAATGTGTACAAGGGCTTTGAATTCAGACACCTTGTAAGGACCATCTTGTGCTTATCGACCTGCATGTTTCTGCCTTGCTGTATCACATCCTGCACAAATCACTTCTAGAAATGAGGCCAAAGACTTGGCCCTGCTGCCCAGCTTGGCAGCCCTGCATGCAGAGGCAGCTGCGTAACGTGGCCACGCGCCTTTGCCTGGTGCACCAGAGGTTTGTGCCCATAACCCGTCCTGGTGCACGGTGTGCTCAGCTGCATCCAGCTCTACTACAACAACTAAATAAGAACCATAATGCCGAAGGAAAAGCACTCCACTTCTTTCCACTGCTTATGCTGTTAATTCTTGATGACCGCTCCTGTCCTCCAAAAGCACTGGAAGCCTGCCTCCTGTGCCGCCAAGTCACTAGTTTCCTCCTCTCTAGCAAACCCACTATAAATAAGCAGAGCTAAGCTGGGCCAGGGCAGCCGGCTCTGTTCTGCTGTCACGGACACGTTGCCATCAGATTTTAACAGCTTCTACGCTCCTGTTTTTTTTCCCCGTGGCGTTATTTTGCGATGAATTGCCGGGATGTGAGCGCGCTCCAGCGTTTTGCCGAAGTGCGCTGAAGGTGCACAGAGCGGGATGCTCGCTGCCCCCACGTCCTGCAAGCAACTCCCCCGGCTGGAGCCCGGCATCCTCGAGCATCCCTTTGCTTTGGGTGGGTGGGAGGGGAGATTTAAAGCCGGACACGGCATCCTCTACCCCCGATGCTTGAAAGGCATCATAGTTTCGCTCTAGTTTCTCACTGGACCCGAGCTCCAGCGGCGAGCCAAGGCCAGTCCCTTCCCCGCAGGCTGGTGCCACCCGATGCGAGCCCGGTCCTGGGACAGCGGGGGGCACCTTGGGGGCCCAGTCCCGACCCAGGAGCAGCACCGAGACCCCTCCGACCCCCGGCACCGTCCTCCCCGCGCTCCCCCTTACCCTGCCCGCAGGCTCCGCGCTGGATGGCGATGACGGGCGGCTGCCGGAGCGCCTCAGCCCGGCGGCTGGCGGCCCGCAGCTGGCAGGGGCTGCCGTAGGTGAGCCCATCGCTGCCGCACACGGGCTCGCTGCTGGAGCACACGCAGCGCCCGGCGGCCGCCCGCTTGCGGACCGTGCCCGAGGCGGGCACGCCGGCCCCGGCCGCCACGACGCAGCGCAGCCCCTCTCCGCACGGCGGGATGCCGCCGCCAACGGGGGCTCCGGGGACCCCGGGCCCGCCGCAGGGCTCCCCCTCCTCGGCTCCGCACACCCGGCAGCAACCGCAGGCGTCGGGGACGGCTCCGCCGGGGCACGAGGCGGGCAGCGGCGGGCAGCGCGACCGCTCGCAGCGCTCCGGGCAGGCCGTGAGGGGCGGCGGAGGGGCCGAGGCGGCGGCGGGCAGCAGCGCCGCCAGCACCAGGCTCCAGGCCCACAGCGGCATCGCGGCGGAGGGAGGCGGCGGGGAAGGAGGCGGCGGGACGGCGGCGGAGCGGCGGCGGCCGCCTTTAAGCGGCGGGGCGGGGGCGGCGCGGCCGGCGGGGCGGGGCGGGCACCGGGGGGGAGACCCAGCCACAACCCCCCCCCCCCCCGGCGGGGATTTTTTCGGTTTTTAGTGTTAGTGGTGTTTGTTTACTTTATTTATTTACTTTATCCTATTTATTTATTTTATTCTATTTGCTTTGTTTATTTTATTTACTTTTTAATTTTATTACTCATTTTCATTTAATATACTTTTCTCCCCACACACCCGGTGCTACGTCCCAGCCCACAGAGAATCCCAGAACCATTAGGGTTGTAAAAGCCCTCCAAGATCATCTGCTCCAACCACCCCCCTACCATCACTGTCATCCACTAACCCATGTCCCTAAGCACCATGTCCAACCTCTCCTTGAACACCCCCAGGGACGGTGACGCCACCACCTCCCTGGGCAACCCGTCCCAGTGCCTGACTGCTCCTTCTGAGAGGAAATGTCTCCTCATTTTCAACCTGAACCTCCACCGGTCCAACTTGAGGCCATTCCCTCTAGTCCTATCACTAGTTACCTGAGAGAAGAGACCAACACCCAGCTCCCCACACCTTCCTATCAGCAAGCTATAGAGAGCAATGAGGTCTCCCCCGAGCCACTGGAAAGTAAGCACAGCCCCATTGTTAATTAGGAGCTGATCAACCTTTTGAACAGGCTACCAATATGTAATTATCTAAGTGTGTCTTTATCAAGTACCTGCCAGCCAAGGACCCAAGACACTTCACCAACTCTTGGGCCAAATGAAATGCTACTGAACTGAGCTGCTGCCAGTAAGCACACAGTGCCAGCAATGGCATTAGTACAGACGAATACAATGGCTTTTCTCCTGCAAACAATGGAGCAACCAGCCACCTACACCAGCGGAAGACACCATACGGAGTTCCAGGGAACATTACAAAATCTTTACAAACTGACCACAAAAAGCACTGATGCACTTACTGGGATGCTTGGTTATCTAAAGGCAGAAAAGCACATCGACTCCAGCACCCCCAGTCAAATCCCCTTACGGTTGCTGTTTTCCTGCAACTCCTACGCTGCGCAACAAGAGAGATTTCAGGAGAATTCTTTGGTTTCAGAAGTGACCAAAATTGTCATCTGGAACAGTTTGCAGCAAAACTTCCTTGCTTGGGTTACTAGAATTGTTACAGTGTTAAAAAAGTCTAAAGAAATTTTAATAATACATATAAATATATAAATGTATGTATGTGTGTGTACATATATATATAAAAGATATTTTGGTAAAATGTTCCCAACTTATTATTTATATATCCCTTGCTTATCAGCTACTTCTGATAAACTTCAATTTTTGAAATAAAAACAAGACTTTAAGGGAAGACGAACAGATACCAGCACAAAAACACTGGCAATACAAGTCGACAAAAGACTGCATAAGCATGATCAAGACACTCAGCAAAGCCCAAGCAGGGAATTCCTATGGGCTGCCCCCACCCAGAAAAGCCATCTGCATTTCTATCATCTGGCCTCTGTCAGAGAACTTACAGGAGCTCTCTGAAGCCACAGCAGCCTTACCTTGGCAGGTAGGAAAAAACTGTGCAGCATGAAAGCTCCTAGTCTGACCATCCTCTGCCTGGATGCTCGTACCCCTCCAGCTCAACACCCCTGGGCAGGAACAGACCCCCAAAGCACTTCAACCAGTGCCCGGCTGACAGAAACACACTCCAAATAATTATAACTTAGTAAGTCAATGCCCCACTTCAAAACCCAAACACAGAGTGAATGCCTCCTTACCTCAGGTGAGGGTAAATTGGTCAATGAAAGCATGAAGTGTTCGCTTAACTCTTCAGCTTAGAAAGTTTGCAAATCTTAACCCAAATATTGAATTACTTCAAGAACTACTGCAAGTGGTTTGTTCTTGCACAAATGTTTGAAACACCAGTTGTATCTGTTTCTTTTCCATAACATATATTTCTCCCCGGTTTGTGCCAGCGCTACCAGCTTCAAGCTCTTTTACAGACCGCAATACACCAGCCAGTATTTTTCCTTACATAAATAGCACAGAAATGGGAAGTGCCTTTCTTGATGGGGAGCCAGGGAAGGGTTAAACACCACACCAAAGAAATCAGAATCCATCCAAGGTCCTGTGGGGAAAGCACGAACTAGCGGTTTGCTTTCAAATAAGTGGGACAATACCGATGACTTTCGGCTCTCAAGCTTTTATTTTTATTTTAAACGAGGGAAGGATGTGTAATGAGTATTAAAAACCTATGTTTTATTATGTGAATTTTATAGGTTTCACATGGAGGCACACAGGACTGAAAACACCTTCTTTTCCAGAATAAGGGAGATGCAACTCTAGGGGTTTAATATCTTAGCTAACTGACAAACTTCTCAATTACCCATCTGCATCCACCACCCAAAAGGGCCCTATACACCTAGAAGTCGTTTCTCCTCCTTATCGTAACATTTTCACACAAAACAACTTTCCAAAGCCAGGAGACATCTACCAATACTCAGAGGTGCTTACATCTGGGAGACTTGCAAGTAAAATGTTTCAACTCCTGCTTTTCAAATGGAACTCATCGGCAGGAAACTCCACCCCGAGAGATCAAATGCCATGAGATCCTCTAAAGGAGCACAGGCTTTGATCCTGCTGATAGGGATCCCCAATTTGCCCCTGACATCCCAGCCCAGCCCTCGTGGATCTCCTGCCCCACAGCAAAGCCAGTCCTGCAGGTGACAGTAAGCCTTATCTCACCTATTATGAAAGCAAGTTTTCCTCAACGCCCATAAAGATACTCCTGTGATAACCAAAGGCACCATTTATTGACTTTGAAAGCTCGGTTTGGGGAAGAGCAAAGCACCTCAGGGCAGAACTGCTACCTGGGGGCAGCCTGTACAAAGGAGGGCACACAAGGCAGCAGCACTTGCAGTGGGATTCGTACACTGCTCCCGCAAGGGGGCAAGGAGGTGGCTTTAGAGTCAGCATCTGGGAACAAGGGAAAGGGTGGGAAGGAAGAAGATGTTAAGGGATGAGAAAGTCCACGTGGCAGGGGTTAAGGCTACAGCAGGACAGAAGGGTCCTAGCCAGGACTCTACAGATGCTCTGTTACCACTGCCTATCTGCTACAGACGTGACTTGGGCTTCCTGATGGCTCAGTTAGCAGAATGGTGGCCTTGGGAATGCAGGGCGACAGAGTTGTTTAAATTCTTAAAAGATGGGTTCACCTTGCATACAGATATGCAGAATGACAGTGTTGTTGGATGTTTTAAATGCAAAGCCCTAAATTAAAATGTCAAAGGTGCCACTTTGAAGGGCAATACACTACTGCTACACCATTAATTACCTTTACAAACGAGTAGTAGTTCCTTTTTTTCCCTTTTCCCTTCCCCCAAGAAAGTCTGCACAGAAAACCTGAAGTGAAAAACCAAGGGGGACATGTGGGTTGCAATTTGGTTATGGAGTTGGACTCACACTTCACTTTTCCAGCCTTCAGCGCTTCGGTGGAACACCCCAGGAGAGCTCCAGCAGCTTGCTGTGTCAGGGCATCGATGGTTGCATAGATTGTGCTCCAAGATACAGACGGAAATTAAAACATTCAGCACATCTGAAAAACTGAAAACTATTCATAATGCAGAGCAATTAAAGACGATCCTTTTAAATTTTGTTTATGCTTTTAATCTAAAAATTCCTCAATTTTCCTTTCTTTCATCCCTCTCCTCAGCCTCAAATGAAAAAAAGTTGCTCTGGCTAAGAACAGTAGTATTTGTCCCACAGCATCAGAGTGAAGTTTTTGGTGCTGATTTCTATATCCCTTATAACATTGACTTCCTCTAAAGCCTAAAATATTAGCATTTGTGTATCAACATATTCCATTAATACAGTCACTTTTCATGAGGGAAGACTCTCTGTGATGCAGAATCTATTTTTAACGTTTGTACCAATTCTTTTCTGCCCAAACTACCTCAGAATACAGCCATAAAAATTCACAAGTTTAAAAACCAAAGAGTAAAATTGATTTAAAAGCAGCTCAGTAAGGAGAAAGAACGAAGCTCCCAACTGGCTAGGCCTCAGCCCTCTGCCTGCAGGCCCGACTACCCCGGCCTACCCCTGCCACAGACACCAGGCCACGTTTCCTTGCTTACTGCCGGCAGCAGACACACTCTCCAGCCTGGCAGATCGAGGCCGTGCTCGGATGAGACCCCTCACAGGTCCTCCCGAGCAGCCACATCGTTTTAACCAGTTTCCAGGTGACATTCCGGAGTTTTTAAGCGTCAGTAATTGAAGCCAACCAGCTCAGATCACGACCTCTCACAGTTCACTGCCTTACACGGCTAGACATGTGCACGCCTCGCAAGCACGAATTAGTGGTTTCAGAGTGCACCTTTTGTAGCTGACCACGCGTGTTTGCTTTTCTCTCAACAGACTACTCTTAGCAGAGTGGATTACTATCTAGCTAATAGCAACAGGCCTCTCCTGAACTGGTTTGTCACAGGGAAACATGAGTTGTTTAAGACTGATGTATTTCGTTAATGCTGTGGTTTGGGTTCTGCTAACTTGGGGAATTTGCTTTTCATACTTGCATAGTTCTTCAATTTCTTCTGTTCTATTTTGGACTATTTGTTGATTCCTATCATTGCCTGGAGTTGTTTTCCACAGTCAGTACCATTGAGAGAAACCTCACGCTTGCACTATTTACTGCTCGAGGTCCTAGGCTATTCACGTTAGTCCTGCAACATTATAGCTTGCACAGGGGTAAGGTGGTGCCGTGAACAAGTGGGGCAGGAAGAGGGATATTTTGTTGTCAGCTGGTTTGCTGCCATTGCTCTATTCAAAGCTTACCAGGAGAAAAAAAGTTTTAAAATCTTTTTTTTTTTTTTTTTCTCCATGACTTAACAACTGGAGTTTCAAAGAGGATTTTTAACATTCAGAAATGTATTTAAAATAAAAGCTCAAGTCCCATCACTTTAAAAGCTCGAGTATGACCTCTAGGTGGTGCTGACACCCTGTTATTACAGGAGTTGAGGCATATGCCAATTAATATTAAACTATACTCAGGACCAGGATGCACATCATATGCCTTAAAAGCATTTGAATCGCAGGTTTAGCAGTCAAACCCACCGTATCACAGTGAGCAGCTTCAGAAATTTATAACCATAAAGAATAATTCAATTCCCTCTTCAATAAAGGGACAACAGCAAATTTTTAACAGATGAAAAATGCAAGATAGCCTGTAGTAAAACACATCCACGTCATTTCAGTGACCACAGATCAGGTCTCAGCCTGTGAAGAAAACCTACAATTTTTATGATAATCATTAGAGGATAAAGAAGCTTTAAGCTAAAACAGCAGAAAAGCATGCAGTAAAATAGATGAACTAGAAGAGGCATTTCAGCTCAGTTAAAATGAGTGAGCTGCAGCCAGTAGTTGTCTTTTATTCTGACATTTATTACTAAGAATAAATTGTGTTGCTGCACATGGCATGGTATATCTAACTTGATATAGCAAAGACCTTACTGAAACATCAACTCCATATCGCTGCCATCAAGCTGCTTTGGGAGCTTACTGCTGATATGATAAAGCTGAAAATAGCCAGTTCAAATGGAGATGGGCTAGGCAAAGGCACAGCTGTATACATCTCTCCTACCAACTACAGCCTGTGGTGCAACTGGTTAAAATGGAAGGTTCAAGACAATGCAGTGACTTCTCATAGCAGTAGGCTAGGGAGTAAGGCACTGGGGATAATAGCATGAACATTTTGGTACTAGAGTAACTGCGGTTGTAGACACACATGGAATAACTCAAGATGTCACAGACTGCAATTTGAGTAACTATATGCAGCCTGTAGAGAAATCTTATTTGATTACTGACCTTAATCTGAAGTTTGCACACCATTGACACACCAATTCACTTAAAAGGGAAACCTGAATTTGAAGTACAGTCACTCAAGCGTGATACTATCCTATCTGCTGTAGAGACTGAGCTGCTTCCAGATGTCATGTAGGTGCGGCTATTTCAGGAAAGCATTTCTGGGAGAAATTGTTATGCTACAGTACAAAGCCAGACAAAATGCAAGTGACATTTTCTTCTCTTGTTGTTCCCCAGTCTCAGACAGGGCCTAGAGTGTTTCCAAATGATTAACCTGAAAATGATTACACACCACCACCTCCCTACTATTAAGAAGGGAAACAACTAGCTTTCTCTTGTGTACTATGTGAAAACTCCACAAAAGAAACTGAGAAGGGTAAAACAGCTCAGTCAGTTTGTTCAATATTTTTCTTTAGGCTACACAAACATATTTGATTTGAAAAGTGAAAGAGAGAATTTGACCTCTTATATGGCAAAAAGGGATATATTGTTCTAGTAAAACATGTAATGCACTGCAAGGAAACAGAGTCAGCTGTTACTTTAAGTTACCCAAACTGATTTATTGACAATTTAAATGTGACATATTTACAGCACTGTTTCTAAAATAATTTAACAATTTTCATAGATTTATAAAAGTACTGATAAATAGGAGACCCTGACAATTACCAACCACAAATATTTCCCTATGCTACTGAACTACAACAGTAGTTCTCTCCCCACCCCTTTTAAAAGTCCCATAATGGAGCTGCTTTACCTCCACCCAATGTGTAAAATTGCCAATACCAAAATATAGTAAAATGAACATGCAGTGTGAAAGCTGTACCAGAGCAAGTGATTTCAGATGTTAGACTACAGTAAAAATACTTCAATGCAAAGTGTCTTCCACACAGAATGTACTTGTGAAAAAATATGCCTTTAAAGAGCTATTGTTTTGTATTTATAGAAGTTAAAACCTACAATACTAGTTCAGGCATTTACAGAAACTTCCAATTCTGTACTAATTTTCACAGGTATGTAAAGAGTCAAACAAAACCAGTAATAAACAAACACCACTGCCCTAAGACTGTGGTTAGATAGCTTATGGATAAAAAAATGAAGGTGCTGATATAATGTAAGGTTGTGAAATTAGATTATATTTCACTCTCACATGACACCAATTATTCCATCCTCGGATCAACAAATCATCATGCTGAAGCCATCCGTATCTCTCAAGCAGGAAGTCAGTTGGGAAGTTGGAGAGAAGATGGACTTGTATGATATGTATCTTAGGTTACAGTAGACTAAAAAAAGTAACACAGCTGGACAATCTGAATCACAATAAGCAGCAGCATAAGGTATTTGTGGGGTTTGGATTAAAACAAACATTTTTTTAAAAACGATGAGAAGTAACACACTCAGTCTAACCCAATACTTGAAATGTAAAGGTTCTTTCCGTTTGCATCACTGAAGCCCCTTAACACAGTGTACACAAACAACAAATATTCATTTTTTTAAAAAAAAAAACATATTGCACAGCTAGTGGATGCAATACCAGACCACTGGTATGTCCCTAGCATAATTTTTCTATTTTAAATAGCTGTTTCAGACTACACTATTCAGAACAACTCCAACCCAAGGTTCAAAGCCATTAAGAATGGGTTTGTGTACATACCTAATCTCAAAGTGTTTCAACAGTGTGAGAAAAAACATAGGCACTTAATTTTATTAGTGCACCAAAAGTTATAGGCCACAACTGCGTGACTATGAACAGTTCAGTACCAGTGACAACAAAACTGAGGTCTTCCACTGATCCAATACAGAAATAACTGTTCACAAAGCACTGATAAGAAAACCATTAGCAAAAACAGTAATCGAACGATACGTTTAGACATTTAATAAAAATAATTGCTGCAAAGCCTAATGTAACACAATATAAACCCTATTTAGTTCAAAAGGTCTAAAGTGTCCAAATTTAAGAGTCCAATTTCTCTCCTCCCCCCTCCAAAACACCATTACATGCAGTCCATTAAAACCCAAATGTGCAAAAAGTTATAACCCACCTTTAGGAGTGCATCAAAAATAGACTGACTATTCAAAATATTATTTTAGTGGAATTTTTACAGCACCATAATTAGAATTCCAAGGGAGCCCAGAATTCTTGTTCTGATAACAATTCAGTTGACACTGCTGATCCTAAAGAACAGAAGAAACATTTTGTGCATTTCCTGGTATCTGAAAGTCATAGAGAGAAAATTCTCATATATGCATAAAATCTTACTGTAGTTCAGAATGAAGTTAAATAATCACATCTGTTGGCAATAAGGTTTCCACAACATAGCATTAATTGGATTAATTTAGTTTGCCAGATTAGGAATGAAAGCTTGCTGGTACCTTGTTTACTTGCAAAAGTACTTTGGTTTTTTTTTTGTCATTTATTTCCTTTTAAATTGTGCAGTTTGGCCCCTCCCTGGTGATTTACTATCAGGCTTTGAGAAAATGCATAAGGTCAATTTTTGACCCTTAGCCAAAAGGCAATATACAAAGAGAAATATGCACGTGTGTGTACATAAACACACACATACATATGTATTTATCAGTGTGGTTTATTTTGTTCTTATTTCCTGTAATTTTCTTTGGTTAGAAGTCCGAGCAAGGAAATCAGAGGACCGAACAAATGGATCATTCTCCAAACGCTTCCAACAAGGCTCCATTTTAGGGCCAGTCCTCTTCAATGTTTTTATAAGTGATTTGGACATGGGACTAGAAGGTGTTTTGAGCAAATTTGCCAGTGACACCAAACTTAGAGGAGTTGTGATTTGGATGAGGGTGGAAAGGCCTCGCAGGGAGACCTGGACAGATGGGAGAGCTGGGTGATCACCAACCACATGAAGTTCAACAAAAGCAAGTGCCAGGTCCTGGAATGGGGCAACCCTGGCTATCTGAACACACTGGGTGATGAGACGCTGGAGAGCAGCCCCCCAGAGAGGGATGTGGGGGTTGTGGTTGATGGCAAGTTGAATATGAGCCAGCGGTGTGCCCTGGCAGCCAGGAGGGCCAACCGTATCCTGGGGTGCATCAAGCACAGCATCACTAGTCAGTCGAGGGAAGGGATTGTCCCACTCTGCTCTGCGCTGGTGCGGCCTCACCTCGAGTACTGTGTGCAGTTCTGGGCACCACAGTACAAAAAGGACATGAAACTGTTGGAGGGCTACAAGATGGTGAAGGGCCTAGAGGGGAAGACGTATGAGGAGCGGCTGAGGTCACTGGGCCTGTTCAGCCTGGAGAAAAGCAGGCTGAGGGGAGACCTCATCGCAGTCTACAACTTCCTCGCAAGGGGGAGTGGAGAGGCGGGTGATCTATTCTCCGTTATCACCAATGATAGGACCTGTGGAAACGGTGTTAAACTGAGGCAGGGGAAGTTTAGGCTGGACATCAGGAAGAGGTTCTTCACCGAGAGGGTGGTCGCGCACTGGAACAGGCTCCCCAGTGAAGTAGTCACTGCACCAAGCCTGTCTGAATTTAAGAAGCGTTTGGGCTGTGCACTTAGTCACATGGTCTAAACTTTTGGGTAGACCTGTGCGGTGCCAGGAGTTGGACTTGATGATCCTTATGGGTCCCTTCCAACTCGGGATATTCTATGATTCTATGAACATTACACATCACTAACTGGAAGGCTTGCATCATCCAGATCCACAAGGCCAGGATCCTGTTCCTGAGTGCCATTTTTACTTTGGGGTTCCGAGAGGCCCTGTTCAGTCACTTTGGCAGCTGATTCTCTTGGAGCGACAACCTGGATCTTGTAGCTCCCTGGCTTGGCCTTGGTAAAAGATTCGTGAAATCCTCGCTTCTCCAAGGCAGGGTATTTGGCGTGAGGGTTTGGGACCAGAGGGCTGTTGTGAGCGGCTGTGGAATGTGAGGTGGCTGGGGCTGGGGCGGCAGAACAGGGAGCATCGGTGGGTTCGGGAGAAGACTCGGTATGCTCCTGGAAAAGAAGAGCACGTGTCAAATTAAGTCACCGACATCACTTCAGAAAGATGCAGTCTCAGATTTCTCTCAGAAAAATCAAGACAGGAAATATACAAAGCAAAGCAACAGCCGCAGCAGGAGGAGGCAAGTGCTTTCTCAAGGCAGTGTATTAAGTGTGAGCTTACAGCAGTATGTGACAGCAACATCATTTTCTCCTTTTCAAGGAATTACATTTTTCAAATCAAGCTCAGCAGCTCTTTAGACTTTATAATGTAGTCCAGCAAATTGAGGCTTGTCATTTTAGTAGTACCTTAAGTTACCTTTGGAAGATGTGCACTTAACAGGCTATTGACAGTGACATCTTTCAGAGAAATAAATGTATTCAATCATTTACATACAACAGCACTCACAGCCTAAATCTTGAAGTAAATGCATTTTTTATTGTTCTCTCTTCTTCTTGGAAGTCCTGATGTCCTTAGCTTATTTCAGGAACCAGAGAGAAATAGTAACTCTTACACTATCGAGACTACATAACAACCAAAGTTCCTTTTCTGGGCCATTAACTTATCTTTAAGCTATTCCTTTGCTTGTCAAGTCATTTTCTTGTCTTAATTACTGTTACCTGCCATTCTGTGAGCATTTACATACCTCCTTATTAAACTGATACTGTGAAAGTAATCTTTCACCACTTACTTAGTGATAGAACCAAGTTATCAGACCACCTAGGCATAATTTGGAAGTCTAAAGGGTAGGCACAGACTGCCATTTTAGACATCCCAGGTGATGGGGAGCATTTGCAGAGGTAACCAGACAATAGTGAGAAAATATTGACATAAGTTGTCTGCTAAATACTGACAAGAAAAGGTCTACAAGCCTAGAAGCGCAGCCTGAGAACCAGGTCCAGGAACTCAGTCTTTGGCCTAGAAACCAGGGACATCTCTGAGGCGGCGCCCTGAGAAGCAGGGATACCACTGAAGATACCACTGGTAAAGGCAAATGATAAAAAAAAAAAGAGGAACAATTTAACTGAAAAAGCTGGAATTGGTTCGGGAAAACAAAATTCTTTAAAGACTGTGAAACATCATCCATTGGCTGACTCAGAAGGAGGATGGAAATTAACAGTACCTACTGGTCACTTGAGGTGTTGGTATCCTACAGTCTTTTATATCTTAGTAATACAAAAAGGGCCCAGATTTTACCCAAAATGGAGGCTGCCTCTTTCTGAAAGAGAACCGGCCTCTTTTCTTACTTCTCTTTATTATTCTAAACATGTTGAATCTTTGCTGGAACATCAGGTTGACTCTTAACTCTCAGACTCACTTCTGAACATTCCTTACCCCATGACGTAAATCAACTCTGCAGTGAGACTTGGCTACCTCAAACCCCTTTCAGGGCCCACTTTGGGTCTGGTTGGTCTCCTGTTATCAGTTTTCTTAACTGGACCCCCTGAGGTGGCCTTTGGTGATTTGTAATAAGCAAAAATCCTTAGAAAATAGCCTCTATATCCTTGTGTATTTTTAAAATCCTACAAACCAGTGTGGTGACCTCTAGACACCCACAGGCCAGATACCCCTTTAGATCATGACATCAGGATATCCCGCCTCACCACACCTCTATCTCCAGAATAGATGATTTCTCATATTCTACATTGTACGTATCAGCTCTGTAAGGATGTCTCAGATACCAAGAGGTATCTACGACAGCACAGGATGCTGTGTTTAATGATACGATCAGAATGACATGCAGAGAGGCACTGAATACTTCACTCTGCACGTGTTAGGAGCTGCAGCTACTGCCACTTCTGCCATCACCAGTGTTAGTACACGAAACTTGAATCTGGGAAACCATGTGTGTACAGAAATCGAGTCACTTTTAGCACGTGATTAGCAAAATCCCATCACAGATGTGTCCAAGATGCAAATACAAATCCTAAGTGAAATACCTGTTTTATTTTTCAATAGTTTTCCAAGTTTTTTTTTTAGAATGCTATGACAGTGATTCAAAAATTTAATCACAATGGTTTCTGCCGAATAATACCATATTTTTTTATGAATTAATATTATTGGGTGAAGGAGCCGTTCTTTTTTTGGAAATTCAATTTTATGTTCAAATGCAGTGAAGTATTTCACATTATATACACATTTCTGTATTTCATACCTGGCTTGACAGTTCACTTTAAGAAAAGCGTTTGCTTTAGGAGACCATATGATTTAGTTATTTACTACTGTTCTTTCTATTAGTAATTGTAGCTGAACAAGAAAGATAAACAATAAGGGAAGTTATGACAAGATCTCTATAAAAATTTTGCTAAAAATCAACCAAAGAATACTCAGATTTTACTACCCACACTGCCTGTAATTTCACAGTTAAGAGACTACGCTGCTTTGTTACTCTTAAGGTGTACTGCTTTGAACAGTGCACCGATTACACATAATGCTTCTATGTTTGAACGAATAATTTCATGCAGAGACTTATAAGCCATGCAAATCAGGCTACAGAATTATCCTTCCAATTACTAGAGTTAAGACGTGCATTTTGCATGCACGCATCAGTATTAGTTTGTGGGTAGCTTAAATTTAATTTTGCTTTTGCACAGTTTCAAAAAAATGTAAAGTAAAATGAAAATATGAACTCTCATGCAAATTAGTTTTAATATTTTCCTTTTTAAAAGACATTACATAACTTACTGTGTTTTAATATCTATTATACTTTGAAGTACAAAGAATCGGTTTTATCACTTTTAAATTCCAATTGTTTTAAAAGCAAGAAAAAAAGAGCAAACCTTTAAGTGAATGGTATAATTTATGAGTTAGTTTTCAGTAATGGTAATGATAACAGGTAGCATTATTTTTAGTTTTTTATATAGCAAATTAGTCTCTAGTTCTAGCCCTCTGTTAAGAAGGCAAGTTTACATGAGAGCCCACATACGTGCTGCATTCACCAGTTCTTGATGTATACCTCTGTATACAAGGATTCGACAGCCTTCTGGCCTGCCGCATCTGGAACACAGTGCAAAGCTAAGATTAGAGTAACCTATACTTGGGGAAAGAAGAGAAGAAAGGGAAAAAGAAAAGTGATGCAGACAGTAACAGCTAGGTTGCTCAGACAGCCCCACAAAAAACAAAAGAGCATACACAAAGAAAAGTTACCTGCGTATTTTCATACCCCCACAAAGAAACAAGATTTATAATAGGAAGTATTGTTTAAAGCCAGCTCTCAGCTGCAAAATATAATTGAGAGCTTAGATTGAATCACCAGAAACAACATCAATGTTAAGTATGTCTTCAAAGGCCAGATTTAAACTATTAGATTTCAGAACACGGGGGTAATGATATATTCAGCTTATTACAAAACATCCCACAGCCAGACAGCAAAAAGCCATACCGTGCAGCATCTGAACTGTGAAGTATTCCATTTGTTATATCTGGACATACTTGGAGACACTGTGACACTACAGCAGCCTTCAGCACAAAGCACGTTAACTTGTGAAAGCAGTGAAGGTCTGGTACAGCTTAAATGCAAGTACGTATGAAATGCTGGCTTCACAAGAAGTGAGATTTGTCACAGTGCCTCAGCTCAGTAGTGCTAGATGGTGCCCACACTAAGCTTTCAACAGCAAAAGCTAATTCATGCGAGCAGAACTCTTAAAAAATATTTTAAACGTGAATCTGTATCTGCATATACAATAAGCTACCAAAAACAGAGAATGACAGTGATAGTTGTTAAAATCAAATTAGGATTTTGTTACTTGAACGCAAAATTCAGCGATTATCAAAAACACCTCGCAGGAATTAGAAAGGCTCTAATTTACTTCCAAACTGTTAGTGGTATAATGACAAAAAGATCCAACTGACCTTGAAGAATTTTTATAGGTTAGCACTTGTTATCTATGTGATCAATGCACATAAAGCTACATATATAGGTAAGACTAAGATAAGTGCTCAATTAAAAGTGCATAAATTTATGCCATTCTGTATGAATTTCATGCAAAGATGCCGTGTTACTACAGGACAGGACAGAGGACAGACAAAAGGAAAAAAACTAGAATTTCATGTGCACAAGTCAACATTGACTAGTTGCATTTCTAAGTTTCAGAATAACATACGGAAGCTGCTGATCTTCCAGGTCCCCGCTGTGCTACAATGGCCCCAGAAATTGCTTTTATCCAACTGTGCATGTCTTCTGGACTGTCCGCCTGGATCAAACAACATGGGGTATGATTAACATCATCACCTCCTCGCTCCTCCAGTCTCCTATCTGCATCAAAGCCACAGCCTTACCCTGCTTGAGTAGGCTGTTACTTAAAGCCAAAGGGACTTGCACTTTCTGATGCTGACACTTCTTACAATAAGAAATTCAGGGCAAGATTTGATGCATGTGCTTATATAAAAAAAGCAATGTGTGTATACACACACACAATTTACATACTCTAGTTCAATTTTTGCTTATTTTAAATAGATAAATTAAAGCACCTACAGAAATTCTTACAGGAGACCTGCTGACCCCTCTCAGCAAACTGTGCACAATGACATAGCTTCCGCATTTTTCATTCATTTTACTTCTTTGCACCTTACTTCTATGAGGTAATTACCGAAGAGCTACAGTAAAATAAGAAGCAGGCTACATTCAGGGTCATCTGTACATTTACTTAGAACAAGAGTCTCACAAAAACGCAGTAGATTAACAGCGAGTGTCGAGGGTGAACTTATCTGGGACAGATTAAAAAGCTAAAGCTCCCTCTTAGCCAGCTGGCAGCTTTACGGAACTAGCACATCAACCCAGCAAAAACTAGGCGTAATATGTCACTTAATTATGTTCAGCCATGAGACAGCTCAAAACTCAGCATCTGGCCCCACTGCCTGTATTAGATGACATGGGCCTTTCTGATCCTACAGGAGAAACTTGAATTTTGTATTTCCTCCTCCAGGAACAGGAGAGAGGGTACTATGAGCATCACATTCCCACAGGCTTGCTTTGTCTAGCTGAGCTATTTGCATATCCACACATTTAAAAAGATAACACAGTAAAGATGCACAGAATAAAGTGCTTATGGATGCATTTTATCAAAAGTATCTTCAGATATGAAGCCTAAGTGTTCCAGTGCTTTACTAGATATTTTAATGGGGCAGTAGACATTTTAATTGGAATCTGAGAAATCTATTACTATAATTAAAATGTCAGTACCTCAAAATGAAAGATTTAATATATTGAGTCGATACTACAAAATTTGAGGACCCAAATACCAACAAAATCACATTAGGATTTGTTGTTCATTGCTTTATATACTACCAACACTTGGTATAATTTGGAATATTTCTTATATGCAGCTTGTTCTGAAATACGAAGATTGCATTCCCTCTGAAAATCAAGGCATGTTCAAATACTACCTAAAGAGCAAAATGGCAGTGCTGCTTTGCTTTGATTATGTCAGTCACCTGGTTTTGCCCAAAGTTTTAAAAAAATTACCTGTACATAAAAGGTTCGAGAAGTTGTTACAATTTCAAAGAGATTGTCTCTCATCATTATATCACTGCAAATAAAACACAAACACTTAAAACAACAAGTCCAACTTTCCCACTTTGTTTCATAAACATTCTATGATGTGCCAAGAACCAAAGATGTGCATTTGTAGGCTGAAGATCTCCGCATTCTTGATCTCTAAATTTACCTTTTTTTTTTTTTAAATCAAGCGTCAAGTAGAAAGAGAGCAGCACCTCATACTCAACTTAGTCTTAAGGCTCTTTAGTAATTAGTGCTACTCATTATTTTTAGTTAGAACACTAAAACATAATATGGTAAGTTTAAATAAATATTTTTTGTTCTAGTCAGATTTCTGCAAGACTTCACAGTTGTATTTTTGTTTTGACTTTGCAAAGTATTATTTCTAAACAATAGCCTGTTTAATTACCACATTCATATGTCAACAGAAGTAATTAAAAAGCTCTCCATCGTTTCCAAGAAGCAGTCTAGTCATACAATGCAGCATATCAAGTCCCTTTAATTTTTCAGTGCTTCTCTCCTCACCTCTGCTTGCATTCCTGAACCTTATGGACCTCTTTAAGTGGTATAACCCTGAGAGGTTCCTTTTCCTGGAAAAAAGGTAAAATATATTTTAACAGAGTATATCTAACAGCTAGAATATAGAAATATATTCTATATAGAAAGCCAAAGATCAGGACAGACAATTGCAGAAGACCTGCATAAATGAGGACAGTCACATCTGTAAACCAAGATTTAACAAAAAAAGGGGGGGGGGGAATTAAAATATAAAACCAACCACAGCACTTAGAGTGAAATGAATGGCAAATGAAGAGGTAAGGGGAAGAAAAAAAACCAAAAAACTATTGTTTCATCTTGTTGTAATAGAGACAGCTACGCCTGTCCTGTTCCCCAACCAGAAAACTGAATCTGGCCTCCAGCAGATTATTTCAGTAGCACTGTCACTCTATTAGTGTACAATGAAATGCTATGAACAAAGATGCTTTACTCATTGTAGAGCATGACACAGCTTTAGGATTATTTCTACTTTCAATTGTACTGACTGCAGAATGAAGTTATACCAAACCATATAAAAGAGTAAGTACTCTTAAAGCATCTATAAATTCTATTACTGCAACAAACCCAAGTGTTAGACTATAAGATTTTGTATTGTTCATTTCAAATAGTTAAACTGGATAGGAGTACAATGAAAGAAACACTAAAAGCATATGCATTTTTACCATTTCTATAGCAGACTCGCAGTACAATTCTTTGCAGAGTTGGAATTTATTAGTGAGTCATCTGCAGTCAGCTTGTGTTTATTTTTAATCAATTAAAGTCAAAGTTTTATTACAGGCAACGTGTCAGAACTGCATTATGCTGACTGCTCACCAACAATGACAAGATCGAACTCCTGCTGCTATTGTATTTCCTCATTTCCCATAACGCAAAGAGTCCTCACACTTTTAAGCAATTTCTGGAAAAATATTTTTAGAACTCAGCTTCTTGACATTTTCCTTCTTACCTTTAGCCTGTAAACTCAATCTACCTGATTTGTAACACTAAGGTTTCATGCCTCGTGTACAGATTTTCTCCTGTTTGTTGGTCTGTTGTCCGATGGAAGGAATTCCACACTATCTCCAGTACCTCCCACTTTATTTTCAAATGAACCCTGAAGGCACTTAACATTTGGTCAAAATTTGTCAAGAGGTTCAAGAGTGATGAGAGGGGAAGAACGATGAAACCCAAACAAACTCTGTAAGCAATGCCTCTGAACAGCAGAATTTTTTACACGTCTTAGCTACCATGGGAAAGATCCTATCATTTGCATGATAAGCACCCCATAATGATCAGCTGTTTCAAGAACAAAGCATATGCAAGTACAAAGTGACGTGAAGTACTAAAAAAATTAATGTGATTACAGAATACACCCTACCGTCATTCTTCAACGCCCTACTCACCGATTCACAAAGAGAAGACTCAAGTCCAAGTTAACAGCCACCCCCAAAGTTTTTCCTTCTTCCCAACCACAAAGAGTTATTATAGTAGAGTTATTATAGCACAGAGCAAAGAGTTTCAGGAGCAGAACTCCACATTTTTCAAATACAAGCGTAATTTAGATTTTCTTTTAAGTATCATCGGTAAGCAACACACAATTGGAAACTTACCAGTTCAGACTTAAAATATCCTATTGTGTTTTCATCCAACTGAAAGTATCTTCTCTTCCAGTTCTTCATCTGTTAAAAGAAAAAATATTTCATATGCATAGTCTGAAAAGTAATTCAGCAAATCTCTGCCCAATTCTTTAGGGAAGGAGAACTGAGAAATTCTTGTAGTAAAATATTAGCTTCCAGAAGTTTTAATCTTTCTTGCAACAACCTCCGCTGAAATCATAGCGACTCAGCAACACAAATAAAAAACATAAAAAGACAGTACATTAAATGCTCATGGTTGACTTTTAATGAAACCTGTAGTTTTACAAGAAGCTTTGTAATCCAAGATGAAACGAGTCTGAGAACTCACAGCACGCATATCTGAACTGTTTATTTACTTTCAGTCTGTTCAGCAAGCCATCACACTCAGCTCCACTGAGGTCATTCAGTCTGACAAGTTGTACCATTCTTCCTCTGAACTGCGCTAAAAGTAGCTCTTGATAAACACTTCAGTGACTTTAAAGAGAGAGCATGCAAGACTTCTAATTCAGACGCTTCTAGTAAACAAAATAAGGATCTCTACATAACTGCAACAGAGGACAACTCTGCTGCATGTGCTAACCATAACGTTAAAATCTTCTTGCAGACAACCTGTCTTGTCCAAAACATCACCAATACAACACTAAAGACAAGAGTCATGAAAAGAAGTAATACAGACATAAATTATATCCCACAAGAGGATAAGGTTTTATCTTTAACCATCGTTAATAGTGGCAATAATGCTACAGTTGCTGTCTTTTTGCCCTTCACACCATCTACTTGGAAAGTAGAAACACCTTCTTGATTAATGAAACATGCTGACCTCAAGTACTTACCACTGCTCCTTGTTTAACACAGTAGCCAGCTTTGATAATAGCATTATCTGGAGGATGTTTAGCAGTGAAGTAAGGAAGGTGACTTTGCGATCGTTTCAGGTAATTCCTATCAGCACCTTCACTGCACTCATTGACTTCTTCTTTCTAGAAGAAAATATGGAAGCTCATAATGTTTTCAGTTTATTTAAAGGTCAAAGAATAACCATCTTATGACTACTCAGGAAATACTTGTATTATCCCACTCTCACAAATCCTATTTCTGATTTGTTTTGAAAGGACCAAATATTTCAACTGATTTTTACAGACAGCTGTTGAGGCTCTAAGGGCTCTGGTTGAGAACTTGCAAACTTCAGTTAGAAGTTACAGTAAGGAAGTGCAAGTTTTCTAAAGCAATACTGACAGGCACTCACACTGAAGAGTGTCACAGACACAAAACCAAAATATTCACTATGCACATGGGCAAAATACTAGAGATAGTAACAACAAAAAACATTTCTAGGACCATGCAACGCAGAATTCAGGTGTTTACATGTCATTCACATGACATTAATCCAATCTCCAGCTATTTTTAGCTCAGGGAACTTCCAGAAACAGATATAGCTTTGTAGGTTTAACATCACATGATTGCTTCTTCCATAAGCCTTTCTAATCTCTTGAACTCAAAGTTTCTGGTATCCATGTAATCTTTGGCAAGAAGTATCTCACGTTTTACTGCTCACTGAAGGAACTCCTCCATCCCTTTTTTCACTATTAGCTTTGTTTAAGAGTTCACAGCTCTCATACATTAGACATGCCACCTACTTCTGCCAACTGTTACTTTGTAGACCTCTTATATCCTCCTTTAGTTATTTCTTTTGCACACTGAAGAGCACCAGCCCACTCATGTGGTTATGCTCTAGCCTCTTATAATTCTTTATAATCTTGTATAAAGGGAATAAAATCCTCAAAAAGTCACTCAGCAATGCTAAAAAGTGTGCATCAAAACTTAAGTCCTCTGAGGAAGTTTAGAAGCTGACAGCTCAATTATGACACATAACCTGTTCTCATCTTTTAAATAACAAAGCTTCCTCTATCAAGTAACACCCCACCTGTTTTAAAGTTATTACCTGAGTAGGTGTAATGATAGGAACACCACCAACAATTTCTGTCCTGTAAGACACTTGCTTCTTTCCACCTGGGCTTTCAGCTTGACGGTTTGCATTATCCATTTGACACAGAGGATCGGACTGCTTTGGTACCTCAAAGTCAAACATGACAATCAACATAAGGTTTTATAAACACAGAAAAGAACACTAAGCATTATTCAAGTATTGTTAATTTGTTTTCAGCAGGATTTCAGAAGTGTTTAAAAGGCTAGGAACAATTTACACAAAAATATGTTGCAATGACTAAGCTGTAGTCCTCAGAATAAAACTGGTGCCACTTAAACCACCAGGTGTACTGAAAACTAAAAATCAATTCCTATTTTGCCTTAAGTGATATACTTGATCTTCAAGAAGCACATCTAATTTGTGGATCACTTCTCACTTCCTTTTAGTGTAGAACTGAGATTCCCCACTGCCTTGTGCAGCTCTCACAGTAAGGCCATGAACACAGTGCTACGGTATCAAGACTTTTTTCAAATAGCACGTCTGACTAGTATGAAATTTTCATTCACATTCCAATACATGGCACAAAGACTGTGGATACTGTAATAAAGTTGAAAACATTTTTGTCCAATTCCAAAAGCAAAAAACTAACTCGAGTCTGGGGGGAGCTCTGCATAGTTCCTTAAAGTCTTGAAGACTAGACAAAACTCCTTATAGAGATGAAATGACTACTCTAGTGTAAAAACTGGAAACATAATACACCCTGAGAAAGTCAACATCTGAAAGCATTGCCAAATATCAGCTAAATGACTTACTGTGATTTTGGTAGCTTTGTTCAGAACATTCACCCATTCAACAAGGTCTTGCTGATCATTGGCTTGTAGAAAGTATTTTCTCATCCCTGCATTCATAACTGTTAAAAAAAATAGGAAAACTAAAACCACTGAAATTTAAGAGCAAACTTTACACCATAAGAACAATTTCAGATAGAAAATCCACTGCGTATTTAAGCTCTGTGCTTCGTTTATTTTTAGAAAGTCATCTACGGATGCACACAATTGACTGGCTACCTTCATTCAAAAAAGACAAAACAATCCCACCTTTATTCTCCTCCCTTTTTTATTTTAAGCTCTCCAGCTAATCTGCAGCATACAGAGTTTGTTAAAATATTTTTATTACATAGAAATAAACCCCTAAGTTTTAATCAGAATTTTCTCACATTTCTTTTTCTCAGTCCAAACTTTCCTAATACTGGTTTATATTCGGGGGTTTCTGCAGTTTCTCCCTCTAGTCCTCTGACCAGTATTTGTTATCCTTTGCAGGAAACACATCAATGTGATGATAATCACAGACTTATTTTTAACTTCCGGAAAATCAATACTGATTACTAAACACATGATGCCCTGGACCAAACATTTTTAAGTTTGCCACAACAAAATTAATTTTAATTTAGTGAGTTAGCAGTGAAAGCACATTTTACTAAGTTTGTATTTATACCTAGCAACACCTAGCAGTCCTTTATCCAAAAAGAACGTATTTCCTTTGTGTAACAGTCAAAATAATCATGGCTAGGTATCTCACAAACCTATAATGAAATTAGTTTTAAGGTGAATTTTAATGAAACCCTCCCAGAACTTTGAAGCATTTGCTGCCCTACATATAACAGCTCAAGTCATTGCTAAAAGCAAATGCATGCTAGGAACAAACACTTTTACTCTTCCATTACTTCAGTCTCCCTCAGCCCCCTCTCCCCACAAAGTGGATGTATATTAAAATGGATGCATATATAAAACAGATTTTATTAGATGCAAATATTAATTCCAGTACAAAACTGCATAATGAGTTGGCAGGTAGGTATAACAACTCCCAATATTTAAATGAAAAGAATACACGTGATTATTATTTTTTTTTCATTCTGAGTATATCAAAGGTAGTTTAATAGATCAAGGATAGGAAATCACAAGCTGTAAGCCAGCATCTTGGACAATTACAGCTTCTTAGAGCTGGCCTTCAGCTGATGAGGATAAACACGTGTCCATATGCAGAGCATCACCAGCTGCCTTGACACACGAGGTACTGGTCTAGAACCCCCCAAGCCTTACACCCAGGGTGATTACCAAGTGTTTCGCTAGCTCCAGCACAGACTTCAGAGAAATCCAGTGCAGAGCAGACAATCCTCTCCAGGGCCAAAGTCATACGTGGCATGGTTCACAGCACGAGTCAGCCTGCTGTGGATCTGCACTAGCTGAGCAGAGCTGCCTTCTCTCAGCCTGCCTAACACTGCCCACGGCGAGGTGCACCTCAAACTGCCTCAAACCCCGCAGGCGTTCCCAGCACCTCCAGCTGAGATAATGCTGGCGTGAAGGCAGCCATAAAGAACAGTTATTCATGAACAGAGCAGCGGCCGATTCCAGTCCTTACCTGTACTTTTGTGAGTGCAAGTTGCCTGTCATGAAATACTGGAATTATGCTAAGTTCTAGACAAGTGACTTATAAATATGAAAAAATCTAATAAAAGGGGACTTATGAACAAACAAAGCTTTACCCAAGTTGAAACAAGCTTAAACATCAATAAACCTAGAACGTACCCCAAGCAAACTATTTCTCCAGTGCAGCACTATGGGCTGAAACTTGATGTAAAAGCATTGGCAGGTACGACAGTAGTTTTAGATCAATGGAACTGTTTTATGAGCAATACAGATTAAAATAGTTGAATTACTTATCTCCATAGCTGACAGGCATGCCACATCACTGAAAACACCCATCGTTTTTAATTAGCTTATTATTGCCTCAAACTTCAAACATCTGAAAAAAAAAACCTCTCACCTACTCCTCATTTAAGCTGTAGCATGAAAAAAACAAAAACACCTCATGAAGAAGCCAACACGACTCCCTTAATAAAGAGGAAACAGTGAACACAAGTTATTTCTGAAAAACACTACCAGCTGCATCTCGTACTAGGATTGCAGAACATCTCTCTGTTTCAGGTTTCTGAAGAACAGAGTCAGCATGCACGCTGCACACGAGAACTTACCAAAACAGAACTCTGCCTTTGGCCTCAGCTTAGTTGCATCGCTAACCTATGAGGAAAATTAACACCATAAATATTACTGTATACACAAAACGTACATCAAATATCACAATTTTCTCCTTTAAGTGGCTGAGTTTGAGGATGAGCAGCATCAGGTAGCTCATTAGGCACAATGATATACAGATATAAAACAAAAACACTATAAAATTCAGTTCAAGATGCACATCCTATGTTAAGGCGGCAGCTTAGGCCATATGCCTAAGCATATAAACTTAAATTCCTTAAGTTTTAGGATTCATTACCTTCCTAATTAAGGGAAAAATCTCAAACAGAGCTTAGATATCTGTAAGCATAACACTTCTGCTTTCATTTTGAATTTCTGCCACTCAGCCTAACTAAAAATTCCAGGACATTTTAGTACCATCAAGGGCATCAGGTGTATTTTGGCTCATTGCCATAATCATCACTACTTTTCTTCAGAGATTCTCTAAACCCCTGGGATGCTGGGGAAGAGGGGCAAGGGGAGAGGCACCGCTATTTTTATATCACAGAGCACCTCTACTGAGGGGGGAAGAGAAGGCTAAGCAGTCTCTCACTTCAAAACCTTTCCTGGTGGAGCCTCAGCACAGAAGGCACACTGAGCTGCCTGCCGAGGTGCACAAAGGCACACAGGTGCCTTTGTACCACCCTTGTGTCCATCAGAAGTGAGACACAAGATTTCAGATTTCTTAAGATGACAAATATGAGTTTTTGGTCAAAGTAAGTAGTGTGAGAAAGAAATGAGGAAGGACATGAACACCTCAGGCATTTCTGTACTCGTGATACAACTAGCATCGCTGATACCTTTACAAGAATAAAAAAATACAGAATAGAAGATGGGGAGATGGAGCATGAGAACAAAAGAGCTGATAAAAATAAAAGGTGATAAAAGCAGAAAGGCAAGAGAAGGTCAACTGTTTTTCTCTACTTATTTGTTAATGCAGTACCTGCTGCGAGTTTAACCACAGAGACTTAGTTCTCCATTTTCCTTTAGATGCATTTGGAACTGATGTACAGAAAGTATAAAGAACTAAGTACTTTCTATAAATTTCTCTGCACTATTAGAAATTTTTCTTATTTGCAAACTATCACTTCCAATTACTTACATTTCACTCCATAAATGCCCTGCCTTTTCTCCAATTGGAAGTCAAATGCTCATAAAGAACTGAAACATACAGTCCAGAGATATTAATTCTATGCAGTCAACAGCTGCCCTTTCAACTCAGAAAACAAACCTATACAACGCAGTTCAGTTGTCTGCTTTGACTTTAATCTGGTACTACTCAAGCATTTGTAACACTACACTAAAATCCAGGAAGAGCACACAAGCAAAAAGCTTCCCATGCCCTACATGAGAGGAATTTAAAATTGTCCAAAGTTGAAGCATTTACAAGCATCACTGGGTAGTTACCACCAATACTTAGCAGTGTCTCACGTATCTTACCTTTGAAATATAGGTAAGTTTAATGACTCCAACAGGTGGAGACCCAGAGGGAAGATTCTGAAACAAATCAATATTACAAGGTGAAACTGAGTTATTCTCATTCACATTCAGTGTTTATGCACAAAAAACAAATTCAATTTGACAAACAAAAACAAAGCCCTGCGAGTTTTTATAGACAATACACAATTGCAACAGGATCTAAACTCCTTGTTTATTATACACACATCTGTTAATCAACTAAAAACAGAAAGACTGCTAGAAACAATACAAGTAGTAATTGTTTCAGAAGTTTATGTATTTTACTAGAGGAAAAAGGATTCTTGCAGGTCTGCATCCAGGAAATCCGGAAAGAACACTTTTTCCTCAACAGATGTTGGCGTCTTATGTATTTTGACCTGGGCAGGCGGAAGGGACACAAAGTGACACTCATCTATGTCACATACTTCAAAGACCGCCTCACATATTTTCTAAAACATTAAAAACAGACTGATTTTTTAATATTAAAGCTACTGTCCAGAACGCAGGGACACATTTTATATAACTAGAAGAACTTGCAAAGTTAAATAAGGTAAAAAGGAAAAACCACGATACTTCCTAAAGCTGCAGGTAAGCCTATGTATATTTAAAATCCAGATAGGATCCCTCTGTTGTTTTTACATCACAATGCTGACTTAAAAGCATCGATTCTTTGAGCAGCTGAAGTGATTTTCACAGATACAGATAGAGCAGCTCTACCAGGAACAAAAAGCCCAATGAATTTCTTCTGCACACACTGTAGACTCATCCTATACCAAGAGCTGCATCACTAAGGATTAATAAAGGTCTCCACAAAGTGGCTCTGACTGCAATTTCTACAGCACCTCAAATTTTTACCCACATCCTAGATATGTCACAGAAGAAACCAAAAAAAGGAATTGCTTCTTTTCACTCACTGCGATAAAACATTTGAAATATCTCCTTATTTCCAGATTTTGTTTTCTCCTCAGTAAGAACTTCTGAATGATTTGGTCACATGTCACTTTCGTTAAGCCACAGTCTTATTTTTTTCCTCAATTGTTTCTCTGAACACTGAGCTTCTATTGCATTTTAACTTGTTCCTTCTGACAGAATGGTATCCAAATACTCTTCTGACTGCTGTCAGCTGACCTAGATCCTGTGCTGTCACTGCCTCAGTACCCAAACCCTAAGCAATTATCTGCTCTCCCCTACACTACAAAACACCAACATGTATACATTGTGAAAGTAACTTCTGGACGAAGGATGCCCTCAGTCATGATGGATAAAAGCTTTCCTCCTTCACATAGCATTCACATTGCAACACAATTGCAAGCATCATTAGAATTTCCTCTTCAGTGACTGATTCTGTTGAGATAAGGTAACAAAGAGCTAACTGACCCAAGCAGTGCAAGGAAAGCTACTTAACTTCCACATGGGCTTAAGGGTGAAATAAAAGACCCGTGTAGTGAAGCTAGTGTGTGAGTTGGCTCACCTGGTTATATAGTACAGTACTGCCTAGTGCCTGCAAGAACCTGCAATGCACGTTCAAGACACTTGAGAGAAAAAATTTAGTGTATCATGCTAGAAAATTAGTAACTGATTCAAGTGTGGTATCAAATTCCAGTTCCCACCTGGTCCCCAATTCTCCTGTCAATACTTAGATTCCCATACACTGGCAACTCACTGATATGCAAGTTGGTTTTTATGTTTTACTGTAAGCTGCAATTTGTAGTGCTTTAAGCAGAATATAAATCATGTTTTTCTTTAAAAGGCTGCACATATCTAAGAATACTGATTTATATTTCACCTTTATTTAAGTTTCCAGGTCCATATAATTAATACTAAGCCCCTTCTTCAGATTTTTAACAAATTTACTGAAGAGAAAAAAGTTGAAATTGATAGAGGCCAAAACTGTTGCCACGAACATCTCACCTGTGGGTTATCCATGTACCACACCAGACTGTCTTCTCTCGTGTCCAGGATGAAGTACCGCCGCAGAAATTTCCCGCTATTCTCATTTTCTTCAATATCTAGGAAACCACAGATGCGATTCTGACGATCCACATAAGGCATTTCTGACCCTGAACATCACACTGCAAGACAAAAAGCATATACGTTACACAAGGTTCCTCATTACGGATCTGCCAACTGCTCTGTGCCCACCCACTATTTTTTGAGCAGTTTCTACTAGCAGCTTAAAGAAGTTTCTGCGGAAGACTAGGTGAAGTATAGCTGTTTCCTCCCAAAACTGGGTTTGTAGACTGGTCATTCTTACTTCCTTGAAACATGCACTCAGGCTATCTAAGCAGTAAATAAAAGAGCACTAAGACTAGTTTTGTTTTTACCAAAATCACTAAAGAATAATCACAGATTCTCCTTCGCAATTTGCACAAAGCTGAGATAACGTTAGGTTTACACTTCCTCCTTTGACATTGCCTTTCATGGTCAAGAAAGGATCTTTGTCAGCAGCTCTACTGTCCAAAATGGTTTTTCACATTTGCTCAAATAAGTTCAAGAAAAAGGCTTTTTAAAAACACTGTTCACATCTTTCTTTTCTCGTACCAAAAACAAAAAAAACCTGACTTCATGGCTAGCAATGGTATAAACAGACAACTTTTCATCCTTACACATTATTCAGCAAAAATAACCCTCTGCGTGCAGCAGAGACATGAACACATTTGCTAGTCCAAAAAGTAAAATTCTCAATATCCACATGGTTCTAACTTTGAGGGTCATCGGTTTGTTTGTTTTTATAGAATCTGTACTGCTGACTACTTATTCCTGTTTGCTTCCTTTACCTTTTATGGCTCCATTTTTAATTCCCCCTTGGCTTTATTTTAAGGGACAGTCATTTTATATTAAGAGCCAGCTCTAAAACCAGAAGTAAATTCCCATACTAATACAGAAAAGCCAATAAGTCAACATTTAAATAATAAAAATCAGGCTGATGCCAATCTTTACTTGAGCAGGACTGTAACAATTCAGTCGTCTTTACTTTTTGCTAAATAAATCACACACCCAAAAATATTAACTCAAGACATAAAAGGTTTAAGCACTTCAGACCCTTTTCATAAAATCTTTCAGCTTCCTCGGTGTAATATGAAAGTTTAATATTTATTGAAATTTACTTTTATTATTTCCTTAATTTTATTTACATAGTTATATGCACTCATAACGAGGCAGACACTCGATAACTATCTGTACGTAGCTATTGAGATACCACAGTACAACACGACACACTATTAAATACATTTTGAAGCGTTCATTTTTGGCAGATACACACTTCAGCACGTACTTCTTTCTGGGCATCAGATACACAAGTATGTAGATATCTGCCTGCACTTACTTGCCTGTGCTTTGTATCACCAGCTAGAATTTGACTACGATTCAAATTTTGCTTCAAGAATTTGAGAAATCATTTTGTGTTGTCACGATTCCAACACAAGACTAGAACAATTTCTATTAACCACTTCTCAGTCCATTAACTCAACCTGGAGGTAACCAGCCCTTTTGGTACCCAAACACCTCGCAAATCTCCTGGTGCCAGTTCGAGTCCGAAATGCAGACACCAGGGACCCGGCCAAACAAACCCCATTCAGGAGCACTGGTAAAAACCTTTGGAGACCGCAGGGCTACTGAAAATTGTGTGTATTAGAATGCAGTTTAAAACTAAAGTCTCATGTATTTTTGTGTAAAACCAAGCTGGCACACTTGTTGGAGACATTTCCTACATGGCTGCAGGGACACTAAATGGGCATAAGCCTTCCACTGAGCCCTGACTGATTTGTTCCTTCCACCTTCAAAAGGTAAAGGAGCCTCCACATTTAAGGCATACGATGATGGTATAAAACTTCAAAGGCACGGGTTTGATCTTTAAGAAAGTAAAAAGATTTTCTGAGGTGATTAAGTCTTCTGAATGTGTGCTCACAATTTCAATATCACAGGCCTAAGACAAGCTCTGTAAGCGAGTGCTGCTGGTAACTAACAAACACTTGAGCACTCTCAAGACAATGTCATAACAGTAACTAGCACTCATTAGTAATTCCCCCACTGGCTCTTGGGATCACTTCACGCTGGAGTCACATCATCTTCCCATAAACCCCCCCACACACGCCTGTAGCTGGGGCAGGCCGAAGGGTGGCTGTTCTCTGTTCTCCACCTCTGCGCTGGCAGAACTGGGCACCACACCGTTTGAATTTCAATCAATCTTAAAATTGTCATTTACCAGCGTTGTCCTAGATTGTCTGCAACACGGAGCACTGCTGGGACTCGATTTCAGCTTGCTCTGTAGTGTTTCTGAAGCCCAGAAAAGCCCTGTGCCTATAAAAAGCAGCTACTGGTGGCGGGTTTCCTGTTTGAGCAGGCTGATGCTGCCTCCTCCGCAGATGTGAAGAAAATGAAACAAGGAAAACTTGTTTCTGAGACAAGACACAAATTGATTAAAAACCGCCGAATAAAGCCAACCGAGTTTTCAAAGCCCCTCTCCCCTAGGGGAGGACCTGCGTTTGAGAAAGGCTTTAAGGAAAAGCGAGTGCAGTGTTCGAAACGCTCCGCTGTGAGCACAGGGTTAGGGGCAGCTGAACTGCAACACTTGGCTTGTTCCAGGGTGAAGTACAAAGATCAGCAGCTCTCTCATTAGTCAATAAATCAATTTCCACAGGGGGAGGAAAATCCATACAGATTTTCCATCTCAAAGTGCTAGCAGCTAATTTCTTGTCTACAAAATATTATTTCCTTTATCCTCTGATGGAAATGCAGGATAAATGACCAGTTAATTTTAAGAACTGGTTGTATAATGTATGTTTTTTTCAGATTAGTTTGAAATTCTTCATAGGATTACTGAAGCCCGCCAGACTGACACTAACAAACCTCAAGCTTCGTTACAAACCTGTAATGAAACGCAAAGTCACACAGCTGCTCTCCAGTTTTAAAACACTGCTTCCATCACACCACACCTTGGCAGGAATCCACTGCAAATTAATACCAATTCTATTCAGCCTTCATTAACGAACCACAATCTGCTAGTGCATGTAAAAATCGATTCATGCCCTTCTCCCAGGTAATAAAGCATCTGAACACGCCTGACAACGAAGGCAGAACTACCCCGTGACTAATACTGATGTTAGTGACACCCAGCCAGGTGTCCTGCACGGGAAGGCCACCAAGGTGACAGCTCCCTAGAACCTGAAATTAAAGCTGATCCTCACAATATGAATGCAACGTAACAGGTATCTTTTACTGTTTGTGAAGTTTTTATTTCAGGGAGCTGTGAAACAAAAGTTTCCAAGTTTTTGTACATTTTACAGCTCTCGGTTACATGCACACAGTTATTTTCTGCGGCACAGAGCAGTGTAAGAATTCTCTTTGCCAACTTTTACAAACTACTCCTATAAAAAGACTGAGCTCTCGTAGAGAAAAAGCTGAAGGTATCAGCCCTGTAACAGATTGCATACAACCTCATTTCATTTTGCCTTCCCTCCCTGGAGTGGGAGGCAACGTGGGGCGATGACATTGCTGCTTCAGGAAAAAATCCCTGTGGCCCTCGGTTCTTGCTATACCCACCAGAAGCTGAAATATTTTTCAAAATATTTCTGAATTCTCTCATATGTAGGAATTAAAAAAAAAAACTCACCTCTAAACTCTCTAAACACTCTGAGGGCTGCGTTACGTTCCAAACAGGACGTCTCGCTTATTTTTGTAGCCTTACATCCCTTTTTCCAGCAGCAGAGTACTAATTTAAGGAGGTACATGCCTCGGCCCAACTCCTGTCGGATTTCCCCTCTCACCACTCTTTTCCTCCATGTACCAACATTCCTCAATATTTATATCACAGCTGAAGGCTGCCTGGCCTCCTGGGCACCACAAAACAAGTCACCGATCACCTTCTCGCAGCCTGCAGCTGTAAAGGCACAATGACACGACCAGAACCTGCAGAGGCATGAGGCATCTCGTTTCTCCATTTATAACCAACTGTTCAAGCTCTCCTATGCTAATTCCTATTTTTAGTGTCATGCCAACACCTGCTCTGGAGTTTACCTCCGTTACAGATCGGTGACTTCCTCCATCCTTCAAGCACAGAGTCTATACGGGACTATGACAGCGGCGTGCAAGGTAGCATCTCAATAGCTCCATCTCTCCTTTGGGAGCTAGTGCTTAACTTACACAACACAGGCACAAAAAACAGATCTGCTGGCTCACTGTAGGCAGGGGAACTCGGTATGAACAAAGGGAACACGCAACCAACTTTGTATTATCCATATGAAAGTTGGACTGAAAAATAAAGCAAGACAGGCACCGGTCCTTAACGCCTTTTAGGTTTATTCTACATGTATTTTCCCTGAACTTTGTGTGTGTGTATATATATATTTTATTATTAACTTAGTTTAACACTTAAACTTCCTGCTCTGCTAGCATTTGGAAATTCGATCCAAAGTTCAAAACTCCACAGAAGACTTTTAGATTATTGTACCAGGCCGGGCTGGGACGGAGTTAAGACAACTGAGAAAAATCCACGACTACTTACTCACCTCTACGACATGGTGAACGACATCCATAAAAACAGGTTGATAAACACAACACAGTGCCCTGAGTCATGCCCACGGCTCCGACTGGCAGAGGGAAGGCAGCAGCACCCCCAGCCCCTCGAGGGGCTGCTCGATCACTGGGTGCCCTCAGCAGTTACCGAGAGCCTCCTGCAGTAATCCAGCAGCTCTCTGGCTGGTTTTATTTGTTACTGACCATTCACTGGCTTCCCAAGGGGAAAGGATGAGTTCAGACTGTCCTGCTTACACCTTGAAAGGCACAGCAACAAAAGCTTTGCTTGCATACGTACAGGGAAGTAAAGGGGGAAATGCTGAGACAACCAGAGGCTCTTCTGAGCTGAAAACAAGTCATGTTAATCTCCAGTACAGCTGTTCACACCTCTTTATTTTCAGCCCCCTGAGAAGCTTTCCAGTAGGGAAAGCTGTAAAGACGATTTAAGTCCAGAGACAACCTCTCATCTTTCCCAGACCCCCTAAAGTCCCCATTTTCTTAAGCAACCAAAACGTGACAGGAAAAAAAGTTAACCCAGGAGCTGCAGAGAGGACTTGGGCACTGCTCCAGTGACAGTTTAGGACTGGCCGTTTCCCCAAGATGCTGCACCGTCACATTTCTCTCCCACAGGGCACGGCAGCCGTGGAGCGCTTTGGGTCAGCAGATGACACGACTGACACCAAGCCATCAGCAGCATGCTGCAGATGAGAACTGGAAGCTGCCAAGATATGCTGACCCCTAAATTTAGATTTCTTCTCTAAAGTGGTTTAAAAAGGAAAAAAAAAAAAAAAAAAAAAGGCAGCTGCAAAGGACAGTGTTTACTTGCAAGGAAGTTCTTAAACATATGAGGCTAGTCTTCAAAATACAAAAGTTAACAGAAGAGTACCAGCAGGCTCTGTTATCCCCGACCACGACAGGAGGCACGCCAAAAACACAACCCTCCCCCAGCACCTATCCAGCTCCCAGCCAAGCCGCAGTACAGAAGTGTCACCACTCGCGCTGGTGACTCACCCCCGAAACACAGCCGCCTTTTCTCGCGCTTGGGCCTTATTCAGCCATCGCTGGCTTCAGAACATCTGATCCGCTGTCTTCCAGGAAGACTTGGTGGATTGGGATTAAATCAGCGATTCCCTCCTCTTCCCGTAGGCCTCAAGTCAAGTGACTGTAGTTGTATTCCACACTACCTACACCCGAACACCCACGCGACACAGAACAGCGCGTGGCAAGAAGTGCTGAGGGGACACGCGGTGACCGTCGTGGCCACGCCACCTCCCCGTGCTCTCATGGCTGGGCCTGCTGGCAGCCAGCCCCAACGGCCTCTTGGCTCCCAGAAAGAGATGTGGCCACACAGCCAGCTCTTCACCTGCAGGTTACATGGCAGCAGCATCGCCTCTGTCTCGGTAAAGCCTCCAGTGTGTTCTCAGGAACATGTCCTGACGCTCCTCGACTCCGCCATCCACGATTCCAAAGGGTGATGGACAAGTTCCACGGTGGACCAGGCTGATGCTGCCTGCAAAGTTCCTGCAGGAGTTTCTACAAGTGAGGTTTCACGCTCTTAATTTTACCCCTTGCCTCCGTTTTGAGGAATTTGTCTCCCAAAGCCCTGGGCCTGGTGTTGCAGAGAAAAAAGGGAAGGCTCAGGAGAAGATGCAGAACTCCAGCCCACCACCGACCTCTCGAGAGCCAGAACAAAACCCCAGCGGCTCACCTAACAGCCCTCGCCTGCTACAACGAGCATTTTAAGAGGAAGCATCCCATGACACGAGGCCACAAGATGCACCCTTGAAATACTTTAGGGGTGAGGACTAATCTAGAAAGCAATAGAATAAAATCAGTCAAAAGAGTACAATCACAAGCGCAAGGTTTTCAGAGAGCCAGGAGCAGTTTTTATCACTTCATGTTGACACTGGGTAATACAGAGTTACTCAGAGCGAGATGTAACCAGAGAGAAGTAGAACAGGAAAAGACAATATAACTGTGCTAGCTTCAACGTGGTGTGCTGAAAGCACCGAGGGGCAGAAGCTGAAGGGAAACTAAAGAGTATTGTGATATTAACAGATCACCTCTTACACACAGATCCAAAGGCAGGATTCAGATTGAAAGGCAAGCATATCCCACTCAGCCTAGCCCCATTACACTCCACGCGTAAGGCACCACAGCCGGTCCACAAAAAGCTCAGAACAAGGCACCTCAGCCCATTTTTAACACTTGCAGCCAACTGCAAAGTCTAACAAGAGCTGTGTAAACACCTGATGCTGTGGTTCAGTTCAAGTGTCAAATAATGAAAGGAACGCCACCAAGGAACATTTGGGTTGATTTTTTTTAAAAAGGCAAAAGGATTTAATTAAACCAAAACACTCTAAGCAAGTAACTCACGATCAAATCAATCTTGGTTTTATAGATAACTTCAATGCAGAATCAAAAATGCAACAGTTCATCCGCATTAAAACTTCTGTGATGAAAAATTGTTGCCATTGAGATTTCACCTGGCTTATTTTAATGTTACAGGGCTCCATCACGCTCAGCTCACAGTATAAGGCACTGTGGGGCAGCACCCTGCTCTCCGAAGGCCTGGGGACTCCCCCAGCACCTAGCTGACTTACCAAATCACCCCAGTGCTGCAGCAGCTGGGACTAATCTCTGGCATCTTCAGCAAGAGCAAGTTCAGCGAGAGCTCTGTAGTCAGAGCAAGGCTTTGTCTGCCTCCTGCAAGCGAGCCAACGCTCACTTACAGGAGACATGCCAGATCCTGTTTACCATGGTAGCTTAATTTTGTCTTCTGACCATCAAATGGCAAAGTTTTCAGGTCACTGCCTTCCTTTTCTTTTTTTGAATACTTCTTAAATTAAAGAAAACCCCACTCTCAATAAGAGTCTCCTCTGTCATAAACAGAAGCCTCATAAAATAAAAGCTTCTCTATGACCGTGCAGCAAAACACTTCATGCGAAGCACAAACTTTGCTGTAACTTATCCCACACAACTCTTTTCGAGCATCCTTCCTCCTTGGAAGCCAGCCGTGAGCCTACAGAGCTGCCCTCGCGTCAGGCACAGCCCATGCCTGCTTGTTGAATTCCCTCCTCACCTTCTGCATCCGCAGAAAGAGGCAGATGCCGGCTTGCTGCACGCTTGTCCCGCACTGACACCGGTGTTTCTCAAAGCATGAAGTACAAAGCCCGTGGAGGACGACAACACTCCACCCCCAGAGCGATCCCAACACCAGCAGGAAGCCACCGGGCTCCTGGCACCTTGCAGGATTGCCCCGTGACCCGCGCAGGGCAAGACGGAAATACTCCGCAGCGGCACAACTCCCGTGGATGTGCAACGACATGCCTGGAAATCCCAGGCTCGCCGTGAGCAGGCAGCGCTGCTTTTCAGCTTCCCCCAAGAAGGGAACAAATGGATATCAGAAAGAAATCCTGCTCTTTTAACCCCCCGAAAATAAAAGCAGAACTGGGAAGACCGCATAAATAAAGGAGCACAGCACTTACAGCGAGCTTCACACGGCCCAAGCCTGAAGCTGTGAATGGCAGGAACACTTCTGAAGAGCGCTGCTGCTACCAAACGTCGTAGCACTAACGCACACAACGCCTACAAGCTGAAGAAACAAATTCCCCAGATGAATTATTAGTGCAGCCCAAGTTCTCATCTGTTATCTTAAGCCTCCCTGAAGAGTTAACCAATACATTACCAACTTCCTTTGAAGTGCAGCGTCGAGAGGACTGCTCGCTGCAGTAACAAGCCTGACATGTAACTGTTCTAGCACTTAACAGAGGAGCGCTTAACGAAGGCACTAGTCTGAACACGTTCAAACATCTCCTTGGACATGGCACGTAAATGCGATGGGGACCAAAGCACCCCCAGCGAGCACACGCAAAGTAATTACATATTAAGGTAATGAATTTATCACAGCCCCGTCGGTGCAGGGGCCGTTCCTGGGGGCGTAGGCTCTCAGCAAGGAGAGCTCACGTTTGCAAAGCGTGGTGAGGTCTCCCTGCTACTTTCAGTTTACAACAGCGACAAGACCATTTCATATTTCCACCTGCAGAACCGTAAACCCAAAACGCTTTTAGCTCCATCAAGTCACCGAAGACAGCGCTGCGGGGCAGCGGCTGCAAATTATCCCCCAGCCCGGGCGGGGTGGGGTACAGCCGCCGATCCTCCCTCCTTCACCTGAAGGTCAATAAATCAAACACAGCTTCAGGCGCTCTGCCCACCATGCCAGCAGGAGCTAATAAACCACACCGATAGCTGAAAGGTTCAGAGGTAACGCCTGCCTGGAACAAAAACCATTTCCCAAAGAGATCAGCTGAGGGAGCAGGGAAGCCTTGCCAGTGCTCCTTGAGCGGCAGGATCACACCAGAAAAACTTTGCCTGGCTCCTTCAGGTTTTTAAGCATTGCTTTTGTATTTTATGTTTTAATAAACAGAATGATGCAGCGCTCCTCAAAGCCTTCACAACCTGTTGTCTTTTACACTGACATGAAAGGTTTCCAGGTGAAAATCGTTTTCCCCCCTGACTGTACCCCTGCAGCAGAGGAGCCAGGTGCCCCACGGGTCCCAAGGTGCCCGACACGTCCCCGCGGTGCCGGTGAGAGCAGGGGGCAGAGGAGCAGCCCGGCCCAGGCCACACAGGCAGCTTCTGGCAAGGCGCTGAGCTGAACCTGTTCCCCAAGTCCCGGAGCAGCAGCCTCACCACCAAACCACCTTTCTTCTACATAAAACACCTGAAACTATTCAGATTTTTCGAGGCGAAGGCATATGTTCAAACCTGAAAGCTGTTTCAACTGGTGAATGCCACAAATGTCTACCAGACCTGCAACTCCCTGCCCGCGCAGATAACATCTCTCCGAGTAAGTGGCTCATACAGTTCTGCACCAGAAAGCTTAATAAGTTCCTTCTCCAAGATTAAAGAAACACCTACACATTCTAGATGCTTCGCTGAGTCCCTGGAGGGAGAAAACGCTGCTTAGTGCTGAGACAATGAACCAAGCTTCCTTCCTTACCAGTAACAAAACCCTGCTGCTGTACCTAGCACCAACAGGAAGGTGTTATTTATAAAATAGAGCCAGGCGCGAGTATCGGAGCGCTTCAGTTAGGCCACTGCATGGAACAAGCCGACCTCTGACCTACAGACTCACAAAGCCCTCATGTCAGGGAGCAGAGTTAAGAGCAGAACGCTTTTTTTTTTTTTAATAGCCCAGCCATCTCTTTCCACCCAACTCATTTCACTCATTTTATGCGTGAACACAGAACTTCAAAACCTGAACTTGAACTTCTTTTTCCAACCTCTTCAGCGCACATTTCTTTATTATCACTTTTTAAAAGAAGCCACATTACCTTTCTGTAAGGTAAGCTCACTGGAATCCTGATACTTCAGCTCCTTATGCTGTTTTCTAAAGCATCGAGAGCAGCACTTATGGCCATGTCTTGCTGCATTTCAATTCAAAATGAGAAAACCACACGCGTGTTTCTTGCTTCCTAGTGACATCTGGATTACTTCAGTTTGTAAAAACGTTTTATGCCAAAAGCAGTTACCTAAATTCACATGTTGGCACTGAAGCAAGTCACTGCCCTCTATTTTCATGCAACTGTACCACTGCACAAAGGTTTACTTGCCTCAAAATCCCAGCGAGCATTTTCTGAGGATGTTTTCCATTGCTCCTCATTATCGGGGAACGAAATGAATTGCAAGAAAGAAAGATGCGTTCCCCTGCATCACAAGCTGCCGTGCAGGCCAACAGCTGGTCACAAAGTGCACAGCACCACACGCACGCAAGGGAACATCACCCTTTTAGCACATTCTCACTTTCCCATGCTTCTGGTTTGCTGCATTTCGAAGCGACTACACGCGGTATGATAGGTGTCAGCTCGAGTAACCAGAACCATTTAGCAACAACGACACGGATGGAATTCTGAACCTACTAAAATAGATTAAGGATCTTGCAGGCCTGGCATTCTGGGCCGTGTCCAATACTGCATTGGAGACTGTACTGCAAGCAGAGATCGCTTCGGAGAGGTGATAAGCACCGTAGAAAAAACTTCAGGGCATGACGGAAATCTACTACAGTCAATAAAGCCCAACTTGTGCACTTCCCCTCTTCTACGTTAAGATTCTGACATGCAGACAGGCTTTATTAGTCCTGGGGTATGACTTCCTTGTCTTCTGAAACACAGCTGCTTGGAAAAACCAAGGCTATCTCCTGCATTTGGGTTTCCCCCCCTGCATATACACACCTTTATACCCCACACGTGTGCATGTCTTCTCTCTATCACCTGGTTACTGCTCCTGAGGAAGAACAAATACAGGGGGAGAGGAGGAAGAAGAAAGAAGCATTCAGATGTTTCCTATTTTCTTTGTACACTAGTTCTTCTTTTGTAGGTTCTCCGATTTAGATGAAAGCATCTGTTCTTCCAAAACCCTTACACACCGCGATCTTCCTGTTGGTCACCTACTGCACATCTCTTTATTTCCACCTCTGAAACGCATAAAGGCACAGATATAAAACAGAAGGTTGCCCAACTCTAGTTATGTAACACAGAAATAGCTTCAGAAAACAGACTCCATCCCCACAACTTACCAACTCAAAATCAAGTTTTCCTACAGTAACAAACCAAAATAGCAACGCTGAGTAACTGCAAACAAAGAGATTCACAAAATCTCTCTTTACACAAAGCTATCGCCAGCGGCCCAGCATTCACTGCTCCCAAGCCAAGTGCCAGCTCCATTAGAGCACACAAACACAGTGCCCTCCCTCGAGTTATCTCTCTCTGCAGTATCAGTGCTCTTTATCCCCGAGTTACAAGGCTCTCCTCCAAATATCATCAAGGCTAAGAATCTCTCTCTACTAAGACAGACTTCAGGCCACTTCCTAATGCTTACTGACGTGACAAACAGGAAAACAGGACTGTCACACCTCTCTGCTTTAGAAACCTGATGGAGACGTCAGTATTGCTACTTAGGTGAATCTAGCAGCAAGTAGTAACCAGGAACAGGACACAGAACTGCAGGGGCCTAAAAGGCAAGCTGCAAACCCACTGTTAAGACTTACTAGGACACTGTGAATTCCCGTGAATTTATCCAACACAGTGCATCACAAGAAGAAAGGATTAAACTCAGAGAAAGAGCTCTTCCACAGCTAACTGGACCACTCAATTTGCTTGGAAGTTGCACCTGTAGCTCACTGGTGAAATAACCGATACAAGTCTTCAAACTTCACAGTAACTTTTCAATCAAAAGTAGAAAAAAAATACAGCGCAGTAAAGACAGGCCGAAAGAGGAACTCATCACAGAGCAGCCAGCCGGAGATGCCACACGCAGCTCCATCTCAGTACAGGTTTTGTTTGTGCTGCATCATAACGAATGCAGCCTAACTATGTAAAAAGGAAGTGGATGAAAAAAAAAAGAAAAAAAAAAGAAAAACCCTGCTGGATTCCACAGCACAAAGCTACTCTGACACCTCACAGACCACACCGTACAACCTAACATGGCTCTCCGTCCCGGTACCACGTATGGGGCTGGGGAACAGGAAGGGAACAGAAACTGCATCTTCACAGGCGTGATGGCCTTCTGTCAGCACAGCTAGCAGTCTGTCAGAAAGTGATTAAAAAAACCTTACACCGTTCAGATTACTGTATGTGCAGATGGCTAGGGACCTCTTCGAAAGCACCGTGCATTTGTGAGATGGAGAATGCTAAATCAACCTAAAAACGTAGGTTATTCAACAAGTGACAGCATTTTCTGTGTAACTATTAGCTATATAACCCATCTTTTCCCCCCTCAAAGATAAACCGCTCAATGTCCGATCACTTAAGCTACCGCTAATTAGTCAACCGATGAACGTTAAAGCATAGTAACCGCTTTAAAAAGCGGGCTCGGAAGCGAAGCGCGCACCCCGCGGAGCGCCCGCCGTCCTCCCGCAGCCACCGGGACCAGCTTCACCCCACCACCTGCCGCCTCCGGCTAGGGCCGCGCACCAAGGGCACCTCGGGACGAAGCCATGGGGCCAGCCCCGCACCTGGGGAACCTCAGGCTGCAGGCACAAGAAAAATTACAGCCCGGAGCCCGCTCGCAGCCCCTCACCCCTTTAGGGGCACGCTCCCTAATGGCAACGAGGCCGGCCGCTCACCTCCGGGCCGTGCCAGCAGGCGGCGAGCACCCACCCTTCCCCCGCCGCGCTCCCCCCGAGGCGGTGCCCTCCAGGCCCTAATTAAAAAGTAATTAAAATCGTACCGGGAGCACGGCGAGCCCGGGCCCGGCGCGGCCCCGCACAAAGGCCGGGGGAAGGAGGAAGCCCAAGGACGCGCCTCCCACGGGGCCCGGCCCCGCTGCCGGCACTCACACGAACCCCGCGAAGGAGCCGAGGCAGGGCCGCAGGGATCGGGGTCCGGCTGCGGGTCCCGGTCCCCTCCCGGCGCCGCTCCGGGTCCCGCCGCTCTCCCGGCCCCTGGCGGCGCTGCGCGGCCCCGCCCGGCCCCGCCCCGCCGCGCGCAAGCGCCGCGGCCCCGGCGCGAGGCGCTGCTGGGGCTTGTAGTGAGGGGGGCGGGCGGGGAGGCACCGCCCCGCTCGGCAGGGCCTCACGGGAGGTGTAGTCCCACGCCGTGTGCTGGCCATGGGGGGGCCGGGATGGCTGTGGGGGTGCTAATTAAGTAAATACAGGGCTATCCGCCTCGCAAAGGGCAGTACCGTGGGCTCAAGCGACCGCAGCGTTGTGGCGCTGGCACTGACAGGGCTGCAGTGCCCACGGCAAGGGTGTGGGCACCAAATTCCCTGTCACCGTGCGGCCCGCACGCTGATCCAGGGCACCTCGCGAAGTGGTGTCGTGCTTGCTGCAAAGCCACTCGGTGTGCAGCACTGGCAGGGAAGTTGCTTCTTCCTGTGACATTACCAACATTCCCATGTGACTTTACCAAAATTTTTACGTGCTTCTACCGAAATTTCCATATGACTTTACCGACGTCTCCCCATGACATTACCGACATTTCCCCGTGACATTACCGACATTTCCCTGTGACATTACTGACATTTCCCCATGACAATACCAACATTTCCCCATGACATTACCAACATTTCCCCGTGACATTACCGACATTTCATGGCGCCCACGCCTGAGGGCCAGATCCACAAAGCCAGCCACAAAGAGGTGCCCAAACTGTTGATAAAGAGCAGCTGAGTTCAGATTAAGAAATGGATTTGGCAGTGTAGCTAACAGCAAGAGAATTGGGTTTCTTCATTATTTTCTCTACGATCTTCAGTTTAGTACATACAGCAACTACATGCTCTTTTCAAATATAGTTGGCAAGAAAGAGTACTGCCACTGTTTAGTACTCTAAATGCTTCTTGTAAAGTCTTCCAAGGGGCAGTGAATACAATCCTCTGCCCCACTAAAAGGGGAAGGATTTGTACAATAACTATGTACGATAATTACAGCAACACAGCAGGGTGATGCAGTGCCTTTGTCCAGCCTTGTGGCCAGCAGCATTGATCTGAACCTCACGGGTACGTTGCCGCCACGTGACGCAGAGCAGCAGTGGTTGCAAGGCTACAAACGATGCTGGAGCCACCTTGTCTGTGGGGAATTGAGACAGGGAATATGCAAGTCATCGGTGTTGAACACAGTGCTGGTGTGGAGAGCTGTGCTATGGACTGCAGCCTGCTTTGGACCAGGTTCTGTGGGAGCCCAGGAGTTATGGCTCTAAAATTCATGCCAATTTCAGGTCTATGTACCAGACATACACAGGGGAAAGCATGAGCTATCAGCCATTACATAAATACAGGTTTTACTGCTTAATTTCCTGCCTTTTTTTTTTTTTTTTTTTTTTTTTTTTAACATGCAATTACTCTGATTTTAACAAGAGGGGCCAGTAGAAAATACTTAATTGGTTGGGTGTGTGGAGATTCCTCCACTCCATTCCTCTTACAGAAGGCTTGTCAGTTCAGATGCTATCTCAAAGCCTTTTTGAAGCCGTCAGCCACTATTTTCCTAGTGGCACATTACAATTTCCAGTAATGATATTTAACCAATCTGAATGGAAATCTATTTCTGTTTTAAGCACATACTAAATTTATACTAAAATTTTTAGTGCTTTCCAAAATAGTAATATTTTTTTCCTAGCTCAAAGCAGTGATATCTCCAAAAATAGAATTCATTTGAACTCGGTTCTTGCATGTAAATACATCTTTGTTTCAAGCTGGCATTTAAAAACTGTACTTTACAGTGAAACAAAAGCTGTAATCAGAGTACAACAATAAAAGCTGAAGTCAGCTACAAACAATGCTTTACAATTCCCTTGGCAACTTTTTCCTATCAAATCCTTGATAGGTCACACTGCAGCTGCACGAGCCAGAATCTTTTCAATCTGTACTCCATTCACAATTATTCATACATTTTTTTTGATGATTTTCACTTAACAGTGTTCTACTGGAGTTAATACAAGACAATTGACAGTAGCCGGCACAATGCCGTCCCTCTCCCGCTTCGGTCCTGATTTGGCATTTCTGCTCCTGACCAAATGACCGTGATTGTGGCAGCTCGCTCAAGGACTCCAGGATGTGGCCTGCCATTGCACTGTGCATGGAAAGGCTGTTTGCAAAAATGATGTGCTGGTTTTGCAAGCAAAAAGCCAAAGTGATCAAAAGCTGTTTCGTAACACATGCAGAGGGTGGTCAAATGAAAACCGCATGGCATTCCACAGTCTGATGCACCTTCACTTTCAAGTACTCTCTACAGCCTCCCCAACAGGGTTTGAATAACCACTTGTTGTGATACTAAGACTTAAGAAAATAATAAATAAATAAATAAATAAAACCATGATTACATTTGAAAAGGGAATACGTTGTATTGGAGTCTGGTAGCAAACCTCATATTTTAGATTACCATATTTTCCATCATGGAAGATGACTGCAGCTTCACTTTTGAGAAGGTCTAATTTGTCTGATATTTGCAATTTAGGGAGGAGAAAATCACGTAAATAAAGAAATATCTTTGCGTAAGCAGAGATACAAACTGTTAAAAATAGCCAAATGCCCTCTGTTAAGTGACACAGTTCACGAAAGTTTTGGAATATGCACATGGAGAAGCAAGAGATGAAGAGCTCAACCACTGATCAGCATGAGATGGAAAAGCCATTTGTCACCTACACCCCTCCCTCTGTACCCAGCGCGTGTCTACACCTTATGTGTATGGAAACTTGAATGTAAACATCTCTAGTTCCTCTATTTAAAGCAAAACATTCTTCGTTTGGAGGCTGGTGACAGCTGCAATGTTATGACATGGTACTGTATGCAGCTGGAACATAGGTGACTTAAAGCTCGGCTGTGCTCACTGACACAGAGGCAATTCAATATTTTTAATCCTTTCTATTAAGTGTCTTAGTGTAACAACTGAAAGAAATTGTAGTGAAGAATAGGTAAGCTTCAGCTATGAAGTGATTAGATCACTCACATTTATTCCCATTCTTCTGAAATACAAAGTACATGTGCAAAGATTACAAAGGACAGAATCTATTTTTTACCTACCCTGCAATTTGTAGAAAATTGCAAGAATAAAGTCTGCACTGGCTTATGCCCTATGCAATGCCATTGGCTTCAATTTAGCAGTTGGCTAAGAGCCCAGTATCTCCAGCAGAAATACAAGACAGGCACTTATTTCCTCTCTGTTGTCTCTATTCATACTTTTCAAAAGCTGCCAGGTATTCTCACAACAACCTTCATGCCTGTGAAAATAAAAAAAATAAAATAAAAAATATATATATATAAAAAAAGGAAAAATAGTTGCCTGTGATTCTCATCATTGAACTGCAGAGAGTAAGAGAGTTCGGGCATAAATTCCTTTTGGGATTCCTGTTACTCATAGTGTGTAATAGGTAACGTTTGTTTGGTGACCTGAGGAATTATGCACCTATAGGAATAAGCACAAGGAGTGATGGGAAAAGAGCTGTATGTAATTTTGTTTTCTAACCTCACTGTTTTTACTTGTTTGAAGTTCCTTTATTTGAAATGCAGCTTTGCCGTGCTCCTTTCCTATTTTTCAAGGTGGATTATTACGTTCCTAAGCCCCAGTCGTCATTTGTCTTGGAAGGAGAGTTGCCAGGTAAAGGGCTGCTCTTTTTGCTCCTTTTGTTCTTTTTTTTTTTTTTTTTTTAATTACATTTCCTTAAGTCAGCCCACCAGTGACTTCCCCTGATCTGTAGGCATTTATTCTTGGTAAAGAAGGTGTCTTATCTCTGTCCTCTCTACTCTATGGGCAAAGCAGGGTGAAGAGCCTTAAACCCATTCTTGAGTGCCCTGCAAATAGCTTCAAACACGACACTGGGAGAAAGTTTCACTCAAGTCAGACTCGTAGCCATCAAAATAGTAAGGCTCATCTAAAGGCTTCTTTCCCCTTTTACTCTAGGACAGTTTTTACAAGACTAAAGGAATTACAGCTTTCAGTGAAGGTTTCCAGAACGTCTCATTCTGGTATTGCAGGGCTTTTAGTGCCATTTAGTTCAAGTCGGGTTGATCGTGAGTGAGATCAGTTGGAGAGAATGAGGGAATCCTCACACGTGGCCCAGCCTGCTGGTTCCAGGCACAGCCCTAAAAACCCCGTATTTACCCGAGTGAACCCCAACCCCTGACACTACTATTGAAGGGCTGTATAAATTCTGAAATCAAATAAAAATCAACCTGCTGTCAGAACAGTAAAATAATGGTTAATGGGCCCACTGTTCTACACTGTACTTCTGTTTTAAAAATTAAGAAACTATTTCATTTATATAATTTCCTATATATTTTTACTTAATTTACACAGCTGCCCCGTATAATCATTTTGTGTTACTGCAGCGTGCTGTTCTTTGAATTTGAATTGTTTATTTCACAAAGTATGGAAACTCCCAGTAGAAAATGGATGTACAACAGTAAAAATAAAAGTAATAATAGGTATATACATTTACATAGGCACATATATGCACATATAAATATGCATATCAAATATATGCATCTTGCATAATTAAACAGAAATATTCAACTATTCCAAAATATCAAAATTCCTAACTCTTCTCATTGTATTTTCATGACGGATAATTTTATCCAGCAGAGGAAGTTCATCGACTTTATACACGCACAGAAATAAAGAACTGTGAACAAAACCTCACTTCACTGCTATGAAGAAATTATTCTGCCTTAGACAAAACGTTTTTGTTAAAACTAACAGTTATGTTACAGTGGAAAACAGGAAAAAGCCTGGCCAGCGCATTGCTAAGTGTGTGGCAAAATGCTCTCACTATATCCTTTTTCTGTGGGTTCAATACTGCAAATTCCATCCGCAGGCAGCAGGCCTCCTGGGCACTATTTTAGGAGGAGCGTTACTGAAATCAACGGGGCTGCTTTTCGTGGAGGTTATGGCCAGGCGAGGCCGTTACTGCGCCGACACCTCGCCTCTCACCCCGCCGCCTGCAGATCAGCAAGCAGGGAAGGCTCTCAGCCATTACCTCTTAGCACCAAGGATGAAGGTGTGAGGTTTCTGCAGTGGTATGGAATTGATAGGTAACGTTTCTTCAATTATTTGCCGTAATGTAGGGATAGACAAGTGTTCTCCAAGGTTCCTGCCGGTATGACCTGGGGGAAAACCAGCCCTCTACATCATGTTCAGTCATTTCTGTGAGTTCAGACATGAGAGCAAGGCCGTCTGACAAACATGGTTGTTCTCCAGTTATGGACACTTTCTGAAGCTTGAGAAGATAACAGCAGAAATCTCCGAGCTATCACTAGCTAATGGGTGGTGAAGGTGAAGGGAAGATGCCCTCTTGATCCCTGCAGGCAATTAGCTAAAGCTGTAAAGAAGGAGGTTTCCCTGTAGTCCTTGCCTCGCAGGAAGACTGCATGTGATGAGCGCCTCGAGGGGAAAATGCAGGCAAGCCTCTTCCCTTCATGCCTCCTGAAGCCAGAAAAGGAGCAGAAGCATTAAAATCCCAGCACATATAAGCACAGACCTTAATTCAGAAGCTGCTTTAAAGCATATTTAAAATACACGCTTTAAAGCTTGTAAGTGAGATCCAAAACTCCACTTCTTCTGGTAAAATTGTATAGACAGAGCTTGGAATTGAATCTCACAGGGAGGCTGAATGCATTCAGGTTAGCTGCCAGTCGCTGGATTGTGCTATTAAGCTGGTGCTGAGGTAGAGAAGCACCCTGACGGAGCTGCTGTGTAAGAACTGACACGGTGATGAAGAGATTTCTCTGCCTTCTGAGTTCTCTGTTTCCCTCAAAGCCGTATTCAAAGGCTTTGAGTTCATTAAAATGCTTATGTTGCAGTTATTTTCTTCATTCCTGTTTGAATATTATACTGAACTATGCACACTGATTCTTCAGTTTCTAAGAAAAAATGCATTTCTAATTTTCTTCCATCATTTTTAGATATGTTTATTACTGAAAACTGAAAAAACACCCTTATTCTGTTTTAACCCTGTGTCCTTTTTCATAAAAAAGTGTGAATTTTCTTAAAAATTCCAATAATAAAAAGTTTGAAATGGTTTTCTAGCTGCAGATTTTTTTATTTTTTATTTTTTTCCCAAAGCTGAACGGATGAAAGCTTAATCTTCTTCAGCAAAGGGCGTATTCTGCACTGAAATCTATGCTAATTGCCCGGAGGGCTTTCAGCTTGCCCTTCTGTTGCCGTCACTTAGCTCAGAACCGCACGTTGTCTCTTGTTACTGTGCTCAGCAGCAGAATACCCCAGAGAAAGTCAGCACACAGTACTGGTAATAGCTATACTTGTCGGAGGGTTGAGGTCCACATCTGAAAGTATACAATAGTGTAAAATTAATTTCTTACAAGAAAAAGTGGTACTCCACTGGAGCTCATAGAATGTGAGGTACAGGCAAGGAGAGACATTTTTATTTACTTAATTTTTCACGTTGCACTGTATTACAAAGATTCTTTGCATTTATATTACAGCATAGTACAGAGAAAAGTGTAGTATGGATTTTTTATGCTGTATTTGTACTTTTGTACTCTTCTGTGGAACCATGAGCCAATGCTCCACTGTAGTGACACAGCCCCAGGGTGACAGTCCACATTGCAGTCCCCCCAGGTGGAAGCACGAAAGCTTTCATCCAGTTGCAGCAAGATCCCAAAGCCGTTCGCAGTGCCCTGCCCTTGGCACACCCTTCTGACTGAGCCGTGTCTGATATTTCCCATGCTGAGAAAAAAACCTTACTCTGGTTTCTCTGCGGATGGTGTAACACAGGAGTTACTATGAGGGCTCCTGGGACAAGTTGCCCACAGAGGCTGTGGGGTCTCCTCCTCGCAGATCTCCCAAAGATGCCTGGACATGGCCCTGGGCACCCTGGTGGGTGGCCCCTGCTGGGGCAGGGGGGGACCAGACGGGCCCAGAGGTCCCTGCCCACCTCAGCCAGCCTGCGATTCTGTGAAGTCCAGAAGTGCCTCAGCCCTGTGACACACAGCACAGACCCAGCACAAGCTCATTTGGTAATTGTGGATGGGGCCAACGTTTCTCCTGTGTTACTTTTGGATGTGCAGGCTGGGTGCCAGGCCAGGTGTCACCTCACACCACAGCTGGCACGGAGGCAGCGTGACAGCTGAAACCTGGCCTGTGCCTCAGGGCGTGTGGCTCATTCCTCTGCATCATCCTGACCGAATCCATGCCACGGGGCTGTGCTGAGGAGGCAGTGAGAGCTCAGGAGAGATGCTGGAAGGCTCCTCCATCAGGGGCAGGTGACGGCGCTTCGGGAGCTACAGGCCTTCAGGAGCAAAGTCCGGCATCTCCATCAGCACACAGTAGGCAGCCCCTCCTGGCTGAGGGCTGGCGTGCCTCCGGGAAGGTTGCAAGCCTGTGGATGTGTCTTCAGAGCATGCTTTGTAAAGACAAAGAGCTTTCTTGCTTTCTGTATAGACAGGGAAAAAACTGCAGGGTTGGGGAGCAACTGATAACGGTGGCCGTTAAAAAATGTGCAGGGAATGAAGTGTGGGAGACCATGGTTAACAGCTGACATTGTAACTTGTAAATTCATCAGATAAAGTAAAAGAGGCAATTATTATAGATTTAATAAAGGATTAGTATACTTCTACAAAATCCACCATATTAATCCACCTCACAGTCCCAGAGAAAGCAGGCCTACACCTCAACGTGGATGATGCTGGAGTTATCCACAAACCTTCAGTTATGTTCTTATTTGCTGCAGCAGTGGTTACTGAGGTGTAAATCCGTTTCTACATCTACTATATTCAGCATATATGAAATTATGAGGCTCTGGGGACTTTCCCAGATTCCAGTGTTGTAGCGCCTGGTGTCCCTTCCCGGGTTGTTCCCCAGGTGCTGTTCTACATCTCCTTCAGAAAAATCCTTCTGTAGTGCCTCATGTTGGTTTCTGAGCAGAATTGCTGAGCTCCCTTCAGGCCTAATCACCGCTGAAGCCTGTGTAGCTGAAATGGCTGTCGTCTGTCTAGGGCAATCCCCCTTTTTCCTACCTCATTGCTTCTGAGGAGCTCCTGTCATGAATCACTGTTTATACCTCCCTTTGTGTCATCCTGTGAGCTCTGCTGCTTTTTAAACATGTTTTTACAGTAACTGATGCAGTCATGAGCTCAGCTGCCCTGCAGTGCATGTCCAGGGGTGGCTCTGAACCTGTGACTGCAGACTGGGGTGAGGACCAGGCCCAGATCTGGCCCCATGGGACATGGGGAATGGGGTTTTGCAGCGGGGTGGCTGCCCTGTGCCCGGGGCACACAGGCAGCTGTGGCTGTTCCTTCTCCAAGGATGCTCTAGGAGAATTTTTTTTTTCCAGTGCCATTTTCCTAAGCCTTGGACCTGTCAACGCATACACCCCTGGCTGAGTATTGAATTGAACCACTACTGAAAATTATTTAACTGAAAATCCACCCAGCACCATTCCAGATGCTGCTCTAGCTTGTCTGACTTTTCGGCATTTCCTTTCCCTCCGCCGATTTTCCACTCATGCTAAAACCAGCTCCACTGGTTGTAGCAATAGCTCGGAGGGGTTGTGTAAACAGAGGTATTGCTGGGTCATCTCCAGCTCTGCTAAGCCAATGGCCGGGCTGCCTTCTGTTTTCCTTGCAATCTGTCATCCCAAAGGTGACGGATGTTGACAGCTCTTCTCATACCGCACGTTACCATCGACCTACCACGCTCATCCAGCAATAATTTATCCATGTTTGCCAGGTGGCTTCGCATTTCAGAGGCAGAGCCCCTCTTTCCGTGGTAGTGGATTTTTGTTTCCCCTGCTATCGGGAAGGGCGATGTTTCCACAAGGAACATTGGGCTCTACTGTGATATTTTAGGAGTTTATTATTATTGTGGTTCTGTAGACAGCGGGGCTATGGAATGCTTCAATCTTTTTTCCTTTCCGACTGAGTGCAATTCTGATATTAGTAATGAAAAGTTGGCTGGTTCTGGCAGGCCTGCTTTGTCTTGGGGAAAAGATAGCAGAGGTGATTTATTTCTTGAATGACTTGACAGGATCTTCGCACTTTTAGAAACAGCTAAAAGCAACTGTAATGGCCTGTCTGACTGGGCATGACCACAGGGCTATGAAAATACCTCTGCAGATGTTAAATAACGTCTTAGGAACAACTGCACACAAGGATGGGTTAAGGTTAGAAAGGATTAACATAGAGATGATGCTGGGAAAAAAAGACAAATATTTGACGGCAACGAAGATGCATAGCTCTCATTTTAGCAGAGGTTAGTTACAGTTTTATTAAAAGCACCTTTCAGTTTTGTTAAAAGAGCCTAACTGAAGTGTCTTGTGGTGCTGTTTTGAATTAATTTTTAACCAGCAGGAGCAATCAAAATCATTAAATAAATTCAGCTCTCTGTCAAAAGCCTGGCAGTGTGGCTCACAGTGGCAGAGCGTGGCCAGATCTGACATTTCCAAGGAAGAAGTGGTGCACACAGAGGAGCTCGCTGGGCACAAGCCTGGCCCGCAGGGCACATCACCATCCCCTTATCTGCCAAGCTCCTTCTCCAAACCAGTCCTGACACTGCTGCATAGTTTGAGGCTGGTGGGGAAAGTCTGTCCCGGTTACTTGACTGCAAATTGCTTTGAGTTACACTTCCATTTGTCCCCTCCGCTCCTCTCCCATTTGAGAAATCAGCAGTTGTCGCCACATGAGATGGGGGAAATTCAACATTTCTTCCCCTCCTCGAGCCCTGGCGGCAGCATCTGCAGAGCTGGCACTGCTGGGGGACCCCAAAAGTGCCGCCCGCCACCCTGGGGCCTGGGAGGTGTTTCAATTAAGAGAGTCAATTAAGAGACTCTGTCAATGCTATAAAACTGCCCATTTACTGAGAAACTGAGGCTGTGATGGGAAGCCAATTTATTCCACAAAATGTAGGAGCTGAGATAAGGAAGAACAAAGGACAAAAGGGAAAAAAAAAAGGCAGAAAGGATGGGTGATGGCTAACAATTACATGACTAACCAGCTCACCCCGCAATGATTAAACATTAAACTCCCACAAGCTAAGCAAACAAAGAAATACCCTCCAAATTCCCCAGAGGCTTTGTCTCAGCGGCAAGGTCTGTACTGGAGGGAAGAGCAGGACCACGTCCTCCTTCGCCGGATTCCTTGCTGCCTTGAGGCTCTTCCAAGGCGAGAAACGAGTGACTGCAAGGGGACTGTGGGCATGAACTACCCAGGTGCAGGGCAGTGGGGCTGTCCTGGGGTGCCAGGGGCCACGGGGGACCCTGCCAAAGAGCCGCAGCACCACTCCCATTCACCTCCATAGCACGTGGAGGAGACCAAACCTGCGCAGCACTTAGGGGCTGCACAAGGCTGATACAAATGGGGCTGCAGCATAATGGGGCTGTGCCTCAGCGGAACAAAAGCTAGGGCTAGCCAGTTGCAGCTGGCTGAGTTCTCATGTCTAATAATTTAATTCAACCACACGGAAGGCTAACTTAAAAAAAAATATGTATTTATTTATGCTTGCAGTAGGCTATGGCCTGCTTGCAGCTAGGGAATATGGCTCAGCGAGTGACCCAGAAGGCTCAGAAATGCTTGAACAAATGTGAGTGCAAATAACAGTGGCAGGTTAAGGACTCGGTTTCAAAGAGCAAAACTGCAGAGCACTAAGGAAGTTAGCTGGCAGGAGAAACGTCAATGGAAATAGTGAAGTAGAAGAGCAAAGGAAGAGAACAGGGATGAACGGGGGAGAAGTTAAAAAAAAAAGAAAGTGAATTACGGAGCTGACATAAAATCGGGAGGTTACAAGGGAGAAAGCAAACAAAATGGAGACTGGGTTGTCCTCTTTCAGATGGCATTGGTGAAATGAAAGCACTTTGTTGGGACATAGAGCAGTCGCTTTAGTCTGGCTCCCCTCACAGCCCGATAACCCCAGCGTGGCACAGCCAGGGACCTGCGAGAGCCGCTGCTGCGCAATCCGTCTGCTTTGCTTTGCTTGGTGGCGGTCATGCCATCAATATTTTCCACCAGCCTGGCCCAACTTGCGTGTTCAGCTGTTTGTTTGTTTACCAACAGAGAAATGTCTCCCACATCTGTCTGCATTCTCCTCGCAGCTACATCATGCTTCCTGCAAGTTCCCACACTTGCGCGCTGACCTTTCCAGGACGGTTACTGAGCTGGTGCTCGTTAAACACCCCCGAGCTTAACTCACCTAACAAAACAACAAAGCGACCAAGTTGCACCCGATGAAAGCCGTCCTGGCCTTTACATAATGTTTTGCTAGTTTTAAGAGACAGGTTGAGTGGGGATGCTGCAGAGCAGCGACGAGATTACATAGCAGGCTATTTCTGGAGACGTCTAGATTTCTAGAAATACAGATGAAATCATAACCAGAGGAGAGCGCAGCTGTGCAAGGAAGAGGCAACTCTTATTTCACCTCCATCAGAGGGCCAAAATGAGTCCAGCCCCAGCTGGAGAGGCTTCTGTGTATGAGCTCGTGCAAAATGCTGTGTGTGAACCCGGGAGCGTACTGCCTACAGGAGTTACCTGCTAGGGGGTATCTCAAAATGTCGTACGTTTCCTAAAGCATGCCGAAGTTGTAATTACACAAATAACCAAACAGGGGTTTTATTGAACTGTCTCTCGGAGCAGCTTAGACTGAAATACACAGCCAATGGGTAACTGCTAAAACTTGGGCAGAAATGATTGCCTTAAATTCCCTTTCAGAATAGTGATTTAGTGTAAACACGCTGCCTTTTTTTTTTTTTTTCAAGCAGAAAAATATATTTTATGCTGTAGAAGCGTGCACACGGTCTTTGGCAGCATGTTTTCCCAACCCCAGAATTACCACAAAACATGTATTTCAGATGATGAGAATCCTGAGAGTATTTACAAGCATAGAAGTCCAACTGCAATGATAGATGGATTGGGCTTAATCAGAAATAAACAGTGCCCTATTCATAGCCGTTTCAAAACAGCAAGAATTTTGCAGATGTTTTTAGGTCAAGATATATAAAAAGATGGTTTATAATGAGCAGAATGTGTATGCTAACGTCAAGGCAACCCCTCTCACACACATGTTTTTCCCATAGCTAAGTGACTCTATTCCCCGGTGGCTTGGAGACGAGCTCTTTTCTATCACTCACCATTGCCCTAATTCCCTTTGGGCGAAGGAGGCCTGGGGAGCACAGTGAGAACTTGGAGGAACATGGGAAACTTGGCTTAAATCTCGTTCTTGGCACACCCATATTCGCACGAGCTATGCCCCGTCCCAATCGGAACCCGCCCGAGTTCAGGGAAGGTCCCAGCGTGGCCCTGGGGCATCCATCAGTGTCCCGCAGATGCCCCCTCCCCTCGTCTGGGAAGCACTTCTTCAGAAGACTCGCCCATCTAGAAAGAACGTTTGGAGAAACAAATCATCCCCAGCTTTTTGGCAGCACAAAATATCCCAAATCGCATGTCTGCAAGCAGATTTCTGAGAAACAGGGGAAGGAGAGTGATGGCCGATGTTTTGTGCACTGAAAGGCTCTCTCCGTACCACTCTGCTGCACAATATTTCCACTTCAACACATACCGAAAAGAGCAATTTAGACCCAAGGTGTGGATCGAATTGCACACAGGAAAGCTCTTACCTGTGGGTAATGATGGTGGCCAAAAGCTGTGGACCAAAATTCAACGTGTAAAAGTGTGAGAGCATGAGGGGACACGGGGCGGAGAGCCAGCAGGGCACCCAGCAGCGTGTAAACTCGTAATGATTTCAGAAGCAGCTCCACGAGTTACCTAGATTCGGCTCACTCAGGATTTTTATAAAATCAGAGCCCACTTGCAAACCATAATTCAATTAAAAACAAATTAGAAAATATGTGTGGAACTGTGGGAAAGTTGCGATGTGAACACCCCCCCAAACTTTCTCTTCCCATAATCCAGAGCCAGGTTTTGTCATCCGAGCCCATGCCTAATGCAGGGGGAACCGCCAATTTTCAGCGAGATGCTGTGGGTAATGGGAACAGGCTGTTGATCGAATTTAACCTTCAAATGAGCATGGCAGGAGGAGAGGCTGCAGTTGTTGATTTTCACTGTGACAAAATGATTACTGGGCTTCGCCAGTCCCACCAGGTGCTAAAAGTGATTCTCGACTTAGGAAACACCAGTCCTTATTTACTCAAGAAGAGGTGGAAGAGAACGAGCGTGTGTCATGAGGATTGCCAGGGATGATGCCCATGCTTCAGCTCCTACACCCAAAACCAACTGAGAATCCATATTGCAGGAATCGATCTCATTTATTGCTGATTTAAAATTCGAATGTGACTTCTGCCTAAGTAATTGGGTCGGCAGAATAGCTGCAATCTCATTTATTTGAACTTTTAGCAAAAAAAAAGCCGCTTTCTTTTTCAATGACAAAAGGGTAAGCCTAGGCCCTTTGTTTTCCTGCCGTGAAGCAGACAGTGTGTAATCTATACCTGAAATCTGAGTTCTGCAGACAAGGTGAAAAGAAACACATCTGACTTCTGAGTAACTCTTCAAAAGCTTTAACATCTGTGTGCACAGAGGAACCACAGACGATGTCTCCTAACTAACCTTTTGCAAAAAGCCATGCAGCCTGTTCACAGGTTTTCACAGGAACTTGGTATTTTGTTGGGGAGTACAGTCGTTAAATACTGATAATTTTAATAAGCCCTTTCTTGTCTCGTGGTTAGACCACAGGTCTGTATAACCCAGCACAAGGGGCTGGTTCCTGCTCTTTGTTCTTGCCTTACATTCCTGTCTGACCCAGAGCAAGATCCCTCCACCTTTGACGCTCTCATTTTAAATGCTCGCCCATCTCTGCTGCTCAACTGAAGGCGCATTTGCAGAGCACTGTGGAACCGTCAGAGGAGAGGCATTATTTATTAGTGTAATTTCTGATTTCAGTTTCACCCACGCAACCTGCTTCTTCGTGCGTAACAGCATAATTTCTCTGACTTCCTTTCTGTGCAAAGGTTTGGTGTTATCTGCATTAGGAAGTATGATTAAGGAAAGAAATATGCTTCTTTTAAGAAGTTTTTAGAGAGATATGCTTAGCGTGTGCTTTTCCTTTCACAGAAATCATTTTACTTTTTATATTTTCAAAATACTGAAACATCTGAAAAACTTGTTTCATGAGCTGCTTTGCTGAGATGACTATTTAATACTTTCCATGAGGGCTTGATTCCATGTGCTACCAAAACTGTCTTCTGAGTGCTAAGCATCCATTTTTGTCACCAATTTCTGTAAAAATTAAGAGAAGTCAAAGACTCCAAGACTGAGCTTTGGGTGGAAGGATCCTCATGGAGGCTGTACACGCTCAGGCAGCAGTCGTACAAAGCACTGGCACTCGTGCACAGAGGGCTTTATTTACAGAACCTATGCTTACCAGCCATCCAGCTACCTGTGCCCCTTGTAACTCTCTGCAGCTTCTACGAAGAGCCAAGTTAGGTACGGTCATGTGCAGATGGGAGGATAAATGGGCAAAAACTGAAGAAGTTAAGCAAAAACCCCATCAGCAGTTTGCTTGACTCAGCTCTTTAAACAAACTGCTAGAAGACAATGTAGATTTTTGAAGTACTCTAAGCTTTTGTCATCAGCGCTGAACAACAGCGTTGGAGCCAGCATTTTTGTCGTTGACTCAGTAATTGTTGCAAAATTCCGGACATTTCTCTGGCACTCTGTTTGCAACTACATTTTAACATTCATGGTCTATGACTCTTTATTATTATTTTCTAAATATCCGAGCCCAAGCTCTTTTATTGCAGTAAACAATTACTTGCCACAAATACCACATCGGTGTCCGGATGTAGCCAGGACAGCTGCGTTAGAGTTTGTCCTTCTCCAAATGCCTACCTGCCTTTTGCAAGACGATCGCGTCACTCCAGGTTTTGGGTGAGCTGCTCAGTACTGGTCTATGGGCCTGACTCTCTGAAGAGATAATGAATAAAATTCAGTCAAAATTCTGTGGTGCGTGTGTGGTACAGTTTATGTCCAGAGACTGGCACATGGTCAACCCCGCAGAAGTGCTGGGTTAAGGCCGCTGCTACTCTGTGTGGGGCAAAGGCCTCAGCAAGCCCTGGCTGAAGCAGGAGTGGATTTCCTATTGCTAGGATTAGAGAGCTCAGAAATGTGAAGCGATAAGCACATTCCCCGGTATTGGTGTCCCTAATTTTGTGCCCCAAAGTGGTCTACTGTTGTGGTAGAGGAGAAAGTGGCCTGCAGGCGCTGCATAAGCCACATGGCTGATGAAGTTCTCCATGGCAGGAGTGAAAATACTGAATCCCGTGCCAAGGCACCCGAGAATACACGTGATTTCCCCACAGTTTTTTTGCCACTATTTCAAATTAATGGGATGTTCTGGACTATTTGGTTAGCTAAGAGTGTTTCTGTGTAAAACGGGGGGATTTGGGAGCCCTGGGGAACAGAGGGCAGCAGAGGTCCGGCCTGCGCTTCCTCCATCATCCCAAGCAAGAGGTGAAAGCTCCACACCTTGTTGCTGTTTCCAGTGCTCGTACCTCATCCAGGCTGGGCCCTGCAGAGGTGCATTACTTATGTGGTTTGGGTTCAAAATGTGCCTCCTAAATGCCAGGGCTCTGGTCGGAAAGCACCGTCCCGGCCCAGCCCCGTGGGCATGCGGTTGGTGTCGGCGGGCGCTTTGCTGGTAGGCAGCAGCAGCCTGGAAAGCTCCGTCAGCAGGCTGGCAGAAGAGCCCGTGTGGCAGCAAAGCCATGCTCACCACCGCCACCAATATTATTAATCAGCCCACGGTTTGCTCAGGCAGGAAATCGTTGCTGACCACTTTAATTTAACTAAACAAATGAAACCACCCCATTAGTCATTTAAATCTAATAAACCGCAGAACACAGAAGAGGAAGTGAGCACTTTAAAATGGCTTGGAGAAAAGTTCGCACTTTGTTTTGCCATTTAATCAAAGCCAGACTCTTTACAGGAAAGGGAATAATTAAATGGCAACAACATGTGCACGATGATAACCCTTCTCGGCTGGCATCTCAACGTGCAACTTTCTGCTGGAGGTAGAGGGGCTTTTAATGCTGCTCTTCACGTTCCCAGAGCCTTACCTGCTCCTCGGGAAGAAAAGAAATAGTGAATGCATGGAGTATTGGGATGGGCCTGTCCTAATGCCTTGTTGGATGATAGAGGGCTTCGTTAGAAAGGGATCGTGACACTTAACATTTGCAGATCTTCAGAAACCGACTGCCTGTAGATAGGCTCTGCAAAACACCTGAGATTCAGCTGTTTTATGAGTATCTTGTGTTTTTTTTTCTCATAATCAAGTGTTCAAAATATCAACAAAATATCATTGTGGTTTTAATAGCTGCAGCTCTAGCACTAGTTAAACATGTGATATGATTTGTGTGCGTATGTAAATATTGCCTTTGCCATCACAAGGCAGGAAAAAGCATGAATATACTTGCACCGCAGGATGAGGTTGCTGTAATTGTTTGCCTTTCTTCTCAACATCAAATTACTCCTCCAAATGGAGGCAATTTCACAAACAGACAAACTCACCGTTTTTGCTATGGGAATTCTTCCCTTGCTGTAGAAGCGGTTTGATGAAGCTTTGAGTTTAACTGCTTTTACCTGAAAGAAGACTTCATAAATGGAAATTATTATTATTTTTTGGGGTGGTATTTTGGTTTCTAAATACAATTCAAAAAGAAAAGCAATGGCACCAGGCACTCACAAGGACACTAGTGAGCAAAGTTTTCTTGCAATGCTGCAAAAGCCATGAAGGCTTTTCTAAGTGCTTATGAGTTTGTTCCTCGCTGTACCAGGTTCTTCTTTTTGCATTTAGCTCCTTCATGCTCAGGGGGATGATGAGCGTTTGCTGTAAAGTTGTGGGGGAGCTCAAGTAAAGAAGCCCATATATTTTGTGAAATCACCTTTCAGTCACCACCAGAATGAACTGATCCCATGACTCTTACCCATGTGGCACTTGCCTCTGCCCTTCCCCATCACAGGTAGGCTGCCAAGTGGGATGCGATCTGCTCTACTTCCCAATCTTAAAAATATCCTCCCTACCAGCCCGGCTAGTCACACTTAACTTGTTTTGCTTTTTGGAAGGGGTTACAGATTTGACATCCTAGAAAACATCTGTGATTTTGACGGGAAAAAAAAATATGTGATTCATAGTTTTCCAGAAATATACGCATTACCATGTAACATGTTGGCACCCCCCGGGCAACGCGGTAAATCCTGAAATTTCTAAACATCACTTCTGTTTCTCTGCCACACGCACCTGTCCAAACAGCACAGCCAGTGCGGCAGAAAATGCTCCAAAATGGTGTCACTTTGTAACCACGTTTTCCAGTGGCACGGAGGAATATGCCAATACAAGGCGATGGGGCATCAAGAGCAGCTAAACCAGATCATGCAAAAGAAAATGATTTATAAAATGCATGGAAGGGTAACTGTACTCAATCCACTATGCTAAACAGTTCTTTATTTCTGTCTCCACCTACATCATTTGCAGGGTACCTAATATCCCCAGGTGTGCCACAAAAGCTATTTCATGGGCAGTAAAAGCTTCCTTCACAGGCAAGGACCTGGTGCCCAAAAGTTCCCCACCAGCAGTCCCTGAGCAGCCCTCAGCTCCCACCCACCCATGCATCCAGAGGCAGGGGAAGGGGTGAGCAGATGTGACCGTGGAAGCCCGTGGTTTCTCCCTGTGATACCTGCGCAGCCAGCCCAGGTAGCAAAGTGCACAAAAAGCTCATTACATGAGTGCTGAGAGCCCTCTTCCTCTCCCATAGCCTCCCCAGCAGTTACAAGAAGTGACGGCAGAGCTCTGTTAAAAGGAAAAAAATAAAAGAAACAAAAATACAACCTAAGCCCCCAACTTTCAGAGCTTGTTTAGGATCCTTTCTGGTGTACCTCATGCTTCGTGTTTGCTTAAACAACTGTTTAAACAGTTTGGGTTTGCTCAAGCAACTAGATTTATGTCCTGGATCAGTAAATAAACCTGTAGCAGTATGCTTTCCTGCACTTACTTCTACCCTGGCTATTGCAAAACAAAACAAACCAAGTAGAAAAAAAATACATGTATGCACAGAGCCACAGTACCTAAATAGGCATCTTTAATGAAAAAGATCAGAAATTTTAGATTTGGTTTCTTGTAGGCAAACATGCAGCCTTTTGTGAGTGCTTGGCTCCAGGATTTAGGTTCAGTAGCATCTCTCTAGAGCAAAAGCAAAATGATATCAAAGCAAAAGTGTTGGGACAGATGACAAAATATGAATGCAGGAACTCCGTGGCTTCGAGTTGACTTGGCTTCGGCTGGAGCTGCAGAATCCAAGGAGCTCTGGCTTACATGTTACATAGCAGAGCTCATCATTTTCCACCTATTCTGAAATGTCGTTTTGTGATGAATACTGATTCTATCTACTAGGTGAGAAGAGAAATTTTTAATAGACTTTCACATCGTGTACATGTGGGTAAGCGCTTAGAAGAAAACCCCTGCAAAGGAGGCAGATACCGACATGGAGCCGTGCTGCACGCAGACCTGTTACCGGCATGCCAAACCCTTGCTTCTGAAAACATGAGCTGGTAAGGTTTAAATCACAAACACACGATAAAACGTACTTGAAATGATGCCATGTAAACGAAGGGATTGAAAAACAGCTCTGTATCTCTGTCCTATTTCCCTTTCCAGGAAGGAACATCTCTTGGGTAATCTAAAAACAAAACAAAGTAGCAGAAAACTTTACTTAACCTCAAGCTAATTTCCTATCCGGACTAAATTTAGCTGTTTAGATTCTGTTTGGTGTGTGTGCCTCCCAGCCTACTGCCTTTCAGGGGGATGCTTGCTGTTTACCTACTGTTATAGCCCCCTAGCTAACGCTGGCTGGTTGCGTTTCGGGTCTTAGCATCGACTTTTAACACGAGACTTCACTTTTTGGGTCGAGGCAGCAGCGGCAGCGTGGCAGCAAGAGCCTGGTGGAGCTGGTCCTTGAGTTTCTTCTGTCTGGCAAAGCCCAACCTCCGCCTAGTAAACAGCTCCCAGGAATGCACTCGAGGTGACTTCTGCCTCTCAAGGAGCAGGCAAGGGAAAGAGCAAGAGGATAAAAACATTATCATAAAAGCTTCTCCACACTTATTTTGAAAGAGACAGCCGTGAATTCAAGGAAGATCAAGGCCGGGACCAGCCCAAAACACTTAGATTATTTTTCCATGAGTCAAAAGTTATACTCAAAACAAAAATTAGCCTACAAACAGCAAGGCCCTGCTGATGCACTAAGCATTTCCCAGCACAGGTCACTTCTGCCAGCCTCCTGCTGAAGAAAAAAAGCGATCTGACAAATGGCCTGGAAATTTTTTAAAACTTTATTCATTCCGCCTGTGTCTGTCCTTCTCAAACCTTTAGTTTTAAGGCCAGAAATTATTTTACTGTCATCAAAGCATGTGAAATAAAGCACATAAAATCTGAAAGGAGCATGAAAGAGTAAAAAGGACATTTAAGGACTCTCTAAAACGGAGAGCAAGTAGCTCTTCTGGATGCAGGGATTTGGGGAAGCTGAAGACCACAACCAAGTGCTTCTTCTCATACCCCGCTGAGAACTGCAGCTTCTTCATGGTGGGGGTCTTGCCAAGATAAGGGCTCACCAGGTGAGGCCTTATCAGTCCTTCTTGGACTCACCAGGTGAGTCCAATCTATCGCCAAAACTAGGACTGAGTAATGTCTGCTGCTCACTTCAGCCCACTGAAATTGGAGGAAGAAAAAGAAGGGAAGAGAAGAAACATTTTTTTAGCAAGTGAATCAAAAACAAAACCAACTTGCAGCCAGTTTTAGGTGTAAAAAGTAATGCCATTATTGACAGGAGGCTTAATGGCGATGTCAGAAGAAATGCTGCGAGGTTGGTCTTTGATCCCACACAAGTAAAAAGAAGGAAAGGCAATGCCAAACACACTGGCAGAGGGACTGCAGGCATGCGGCTGGGAGCGGTGCCCCTGGTGAGAGACGGTGACTTGGCGCCAGGTTCCCCGCGCCAGCCCTGCTCAGCCTCGGCACCCAGCACCTCTGTGGGGTGGGCTTCACCACCAGCTCACCTTTCCAGACCAGCATCCAAATTCCTGACTGTATCAAACCAGAACTGGACTGCTTGAAATAAAAAGCTTCGCGTGCTTGTAAGTCCGGCCCAGGCGGCAGCTGCCTCTTTTGGTTGTGCTGGAAAGAGTGGTGTCTGCACAGGCACACACAGTGCTAGGCATCCTGTTCTTGTCAGGCTGGCATTTTTTTCTTGTTTATGGGCAGAAAAATACCTAAAATTAAATTGCATGAAACGCACTTATTAAATTAGACCTTAATTTTCTTCATGAACTGCAAGGTACTTTCAGGATTTTGCTATTCACACTTACAAACTGTGGCAATCTGGGATGTAAATTAAAAGAAAGCCGTAATGCCAGCAGTTTCACTGTAATTACTGGCACTTTCCTAGGTCTGTAGCTCACTTTGAGTTTTTGCTGCTGTAGGAACACAGGGCCCCGCCTGACTTACAGACCCCCACAGCCTCTCGCAAGTCCATGGGGCTGCGTGCGATGGACAGACCGGGATTTAGCATCATTTCCACTCCTGCAGCAGCAGCTTCTCTTTCTCTCCTTGGCATTAGCAAAAAAAAACCACAATCACAGGCACGGCAAGCAGAATCAGCTGGTTACCAGCAGGACATGAAGTGGTAAATGATTCAAACAATTAGCTCTAGGAAGGAAAAAAAAAAAAAATAAGAGAATGTTTTACTGTAAGAGTCCCATTTTTCATCTGGTGACACCCAGAGCTGTCTGAGGGCTGTGAAAGCTGATTCAGGGCCGGTTTTCAGAGTAATGTGAAGGTGGTGTCAAGGGCTTGTGTAATACATAACTAATAACTTTTGTTGTGTAATTATTGATAGGAAATAAGTGATTCAAGACAGAGAAGTCTCGCAGCTGGCAAAATGTAGTCATACGCTGCCGGTGGCGGAGGCCACGGCAATGCTGAACTCCCTGATCCACAGGGCTTAGGTGGCGCTCAGCAAAAAAGGAAATTTATTTTCCCTGCTGTTTCCCCAAATAGCTGTTAGTGGAGCGAATCAACATCCGCAGAAGAGAAGAGGTCTCTCTTGTGAGGTAACATCCCATATGTTTTCAATCAGAATTTTCCATATGCTGCCCTTTGTTGATGCGTTTTCAAGCCACCTAAACAGCCCGACTGCGAAGAACGTGCACGCACCGCCCGGCTGAGCGCTGCCACTGCAATGGCTTTGAAAGGAAATGAAAGAGAAATGTGAGTCATTTGCTTCTCCGAGCAGCTGTGCACCCATGGGTCCGGCCCCGCTGAGGCATGGCTACAGCTTTGCAAAGGGATCCTTGCAAGGCACAAGGGAGCTGCAATGCCTTTGCTCACTTCCCCCAGGCACTGCCAGGTCTTCGATGCCTGGGTCCAGGTCATCAGCTCAGAAAGTGGTAAAGGAACCTAGAAATTGTTTTTCCCACCAAAAAAAAAAAAAAAAAAACACCACCACTACCAACAAAAAAACAATCATATGCTACTTCCATTTTCTGAGGAGGAAACAGTGATTTGTCTCAGCCTGGGAGTTTGGCAGCTTTTGGGGAGAAAGGAGTTAAACAGCAAGTTCACATCAACTCTGGAAGAAAACATGTTGTTTGAACTGCTTCTTTCCAGGGTAAATAAGCATTTGTGTTCATAGCACCTTTTCTCGTTGAGGTGCTGTGTCTCTGGCTTGGCTGGCTTTTGTTGAATCCCAGCTCAGGTCTAACACAAATAATGTGCCACACCTGAAGATGCAGGCACGCTGGAAAATGCCAGCGTAAGAAAAACAAATAAGAGAGGCCCTGAAATGCAGCCTCCTCAGCTGACATGAATTCCAAGGCAGAAATTATTTACCTTCTGAGAGCTAGCTCATCCACTGAGCTGTGTTGAAAACCCAGACGAGTGTCCAGCAAATGAATTTCACACTATGGCCTTTTAAAGTGTTGTAGCAGCCCCAATGTGGCTGGTGAAGCCCCAGATCCTCTTTTTTTTTTTTTTTTTTGTTCTGAAGCAGCACCTCCAAGACACAGCACTACATTTCACCCCAGGTCTCACGTCCAAACACAAACCTGCTCTGTCTCCTCGAGAAGCCCTGGTTAGCAGCCGTGCTTTCCCATATCCACACTCCTCAGCCCAGGACGTGCCCTCTCGTGCCTGCGGATGACGGACCACATGCCGAGGACTTCCCTGTGGTTAACATCAGCTCTCCCTGTGTGACTGTCACAGCTGGACGTGAAGGAGGTTGTTGCAGACTGGCTGAGGTTGATGGGGACCCCTGGGTCTGTCTGGTCCCAGGGCCACCTGCCGCAGGGTGCCCTGCTGAGGAACTCCAAGGAGGAGGTTCCGCAGCCCCTCTTATACACAGATACATTCAAACATGAAATTAAATTAACACCCCAAAAGGGCACGTGCTCAGGGTTAAATTAACCTCGTGTAAATCAGCACCGAGAACCAACAGTTCCATGGTGGCACCACACAGGCCGAGGACCTGCTCTGGACATGAACCAGGTTTAGGAAAAGACTCTGCATACCCTGAATAATTTGATTTAAACTCAATTCCCGAAGTAATTCATGATTTATTTTCTGGAGACCTCTGATTTAGAGCTCCAGAACTGTCAGTAACTCGCTGTAATGAGAGTCACCTAAAGTTGTATGTCAGCTAAATGAAACTCTACCCACCCCTACACCCTCTGCAAAAATCTTGGGCTCTGGGCAGCAACTGGGCGCAGAGGGTGAACACCTCTGAGGTTGATTTCCTTGTTCCCCAAGGGAAGAATGTGGGGGAGTTCACTCTTCACACCTTAAAATGGTCTGCAAGTACATCAGTAACAAACACCTGTGGTGTTCACCAGGCAAGACTAAGAGGAGAGCCACAGTAAACCTGGTGGTGACATTAAATATCAAGACTTCATAGAAATGGTTAAGCAGCGTATTGCAAGATGCAAGAAGCAATCAGAACATGCGGAGACCTCATTTTTGGAATGCTTTGCTACTCCGGCAGCCGATGACAAAAACAGTTCTTTAATTATTTAGTGTAGGGCTTTATTATGAGCTTTACACAAAAGGGCCCTAGTTTCAACTGCATAGGAAGTTTCAATCCTGTCATTTCATTGTTTCTGCAGACCTGGCTTTGCAAGACTAATAGCGTTCTTCCCTGTGCTGTGTGCATCCTGTACTCAGAGAGCATTTGCTGGTAGTCAACTGCTGGCTTTACAGAGGAAGCGGTGTGAAAATACTGTATTTTCAACGGCCTTAACAATGAACAAAAACAGAGCTCACGGTAGTAATGTATGTACCGTGCTACACATTGTTCATGCTCTGAAAAGGAAGAGGAACGTGGTCGGCTTGTTCAGAAATGAGACAGAAATGCCATTGAGATTTCGTTTCCTGTAAAACAGCTTGCAAAAAGCTACAGTCACTGCACTCCTACCACAGGTTTATGGGTAGCGGCTCATTTTGTAACATCTGCCCCATCTTTCCGAAATCACTCATCCAAGGTTAAAAAGGCTAAAAATGGGTCTGCTTTTAATTAGCAAAAGAACCTCAACAGCTCGAGTGGATTGTGAAACTGGCTGGCCAAGGACAACCCCCCTTTGGATGGGGAATGGGGATCATTTCCCCTGAGCGCTGCTCTGGGTGAGGAGTGGGAGGGAAGTCTTGGGGCTTCTCTGCAGCTACACAAGCCTCGACATGTCTGGTAATTAACATATTCATTAAATAATCATCCCTTGTGTGTCCAATGATGGTCAAGAGGCCGCTGGTCTCCTCGCCACAAGCAGCAGGGCAGATGCCCTGTTGGAAGTTAAACCCTGCTGAAGTAATTGTTTAAAGTATTTGCAGCCAAGCAAAACCAGGAAAATGTTAGATGTTGCTTGTGTGCTAGCTGTCCACACCACTGTTCAGGCTCATTAAACAGCTTCCAAAAATCATGGGATGGCTTGAAATCTTGCTGTTGTTTGGAAATCAGCCTTTAGGGGCTCTGCTTGTTTAACTCTGGCTTTATGTGACTCAAGATATTTTTGGGGTGGTGAATGCTGATTTACCTGCTTCCAGCTAAAACCATTCTTCTTCCTAACTACAAATCATGGGATTTTAAAAACCAAAAATAAATTGCAAGAGTTGGCAGCATTGTACGTATGTTGGGTGGCTTTTATGGGAAGAGAGGTCATCGACGGCCTCTGCTTTCTTCCATCTGTTTGCATGGAGCATAGAAAGGCAATGTCAATGCCACACAGAATCAGAAAATCATCATTATATCATAGAGTAACCCGAGTTCAAAGGGACCCACAAGGATCCCTGAGTCCAACTCCTGGCTCCACACAGGACTACTTAAAATGTAGATAGAAATGCTAGCTGCACTTTAAAAACCCATTTTCAAATCCAGAAGCTGTCCTGGGGGAACTGTACTGAGAATGGTGCCATGATGGTCACTTTGACCAAAAGAAAGCATTCTGAACAATATTTTAGTTTGTATATAGATATTTAAATATAGCATGGCCTTTTTCTGGGAACTTCATTTCCTCATCCCTTTCTCTTCCTCCTCCCCTCCCACCTGAAGTGATGGCTACCACAAAAGAGACTCCTTGGTCCCAGATGCATTCCATTTCCTGCAGTAAAAATTAAAATCATTGCCTTTTTTGTAAATATCTGCCAAGGATGGAGATGCACGACTTAAGAACTTTCTTCAACTGCTTTAGTTCTAAATGAATAAATCAGGAGGATTTGGTGAGCTATCCAGCATTTTCTAATTTGTTTCCATTGGCAGAAGCGCTGCAGTGAGTTACATCCAAACAAATTTGGTGGCAGCATCTGCTCTATAATGACCTAAATGTCTAAATCTAATTTTAGCAAGTGACTTTTAAAGAGTTCAAGAGAGGCTTTCACAGCTTGGTCCTGATTTTATTTTCACTCCTTTAAGCGAAGGGCTGATTCCTGGCGTTTGTATGGGCAGTGTTGGTGTACAGGTCCGTGGTAGGCCCCACGCCAGACCCACGCGCAGTCACAAGGCCCTCACATTTTCAGATATTAGCACTGGTTGTGATGGAGGTGGAGGGGGGCTGAGCCCTCAGAGCTGCTTTGACTTACCCAGCAGCAAGCCTGAAGGGTGAGGGAATACATTTCAATACCCACCTGATGGAGTTGTAGAAAAATGGGCAAGCTTTGGTACTGAGCAAACCTTCAGCAGGCCTCACATGAAGCAGAAGTTAAAACCTATGCTGACATTTGGTGGAACTGGTATAATGCTGGCTATGCTAACCAGGCAGGGCACTTCAAACAAAAAAGGTGCAGCAGAGCGGGCAGGATGTTGGCCTGGGAGGGGTCATCAGGCCACTGGCGAAACAACAAGGTAAAAACAGCAGCAAAGTTGGAAAGGTGCAAGGAACCCTGTTGCTGTGCAGCCTGCGTGTGGCTGCTGCTGCGCACTGCCATGGCTGTCGTTCCTGGACTGACTTCTCGAGGTAGACTGTAAATATCCCAGCCAGTGGAGGCCGTGCTTGGGTTTCTCTGACTGCTCCTGGAAGGGTTCTGGTGACGTGAAGGGGCTGTGTGCAGAAAAATGTCTACTTCAGTCATCTGTGCTTAAGGTTTGTCTGGTAGCACCTTGACTGCTGCATCGTCAGCGCGGTTTTCTGGCTGTGTGAGCTGGGGATCAAGGGGTGCGTGAGTAGGGTGGTAGGCCCTCGAGTGAATAAACTGGAGATAATTTCTGGGGAGGTGCCACTTGATCTGAATGCACAGTCCATCCCTGAGCACCATCGTTTTATTCCTCATTGCCAGCTCTGATCACAGCCCTGTCCCTGATGAGCTGGGTTGCCTTTGGGGCCTGCCTGTTGGGCTGGAGCTCGGGGAAACAGCACTGCTGGAGCCTCCTGGCAACTCACAGCTTTTATAATCCACCTGGAATTAATACTAAAATACTCTTAAAAATCCCACTAGCAAGAAAGGCCTCTGTGTTCCTTCAGTTCTCAACCTTTTTGCATTTTTTTCCACAATTCCTTTCAGCTGTCGCTGATGGAAGTCACTTCTGGGGCTCTGCCGCTGACTGTTGCATCAGATTCGGGTTGCTGGGTTTTGCTCCAATTTGCTCTTTTATCATCTGGAATTCCACTTTATTCCAAATCTGGACTTCTGAGCTTGGACGGGCCTTAGTGCCCAGGACTGCTCTGTAGGTGTATGTATGATGTTTACTTCCAGGCTTTTCGGGGGGTTAAAAATGACTCATTATATCACATCGTGCTCAAATAAAAGAACATAAATGCATAAATAACACCATATTTCTTGGCCATATGAGGAAATATGCTCTTGAAGGGTGTTTTATATAAGTAAAATATAATTCTGAAGTGAAACTAGCGACATTAATAATCCTGATGAAATGTACAATCAGCCTCAAAAGAGAAAAGGGATTGTTTCTGTACATGGCGTAAATAAGCCCTTAAAGGACATGTTCAGTGTCTTCAGTCACGTATAGCTTTGGTTTCGTGTTTCAGGAATCTTGTTGTATGATTTTCTTTTCTTTTAAAGCTAGTGGTAAAAGCACTTTTCAGGTCAAAATAGTAAATAATGAATCACCCACAAATTCAGCTCATTTCCTATCTCTCACTGAAAAAATGTTGATTCCAGGCATGGGAGCGTAACTTTGAGCCAAACAGTAATTTCTTTATGGTGTGCATGACTCATAGGAAAGAACGCCTCATGGGGATGGCGGCAGAAAAAAAAAAAAAAAAAAATAAAGAAAACCCATCAGTAAATTTGTTTTAAAGGAACAGGCAGTCAAGTAAAGGGCAGAAGGTCAGCAAAGACCCTCAGCCCTTTCTGCATCGCTCATGTGGTCCTCAGCCATCCTCCAGCTCCCCTGCCTCCGCGTGCCCTCCCCGGGCTCTGTGGGAGCTGCCGGGCGCAGGGGCAGCGCCCACGGGAGGACAGGAAGGAAACCAAAACCAGAACCAAGAGAGGATTTCACACCGTCTCGCAGGGCCCTGGGAACAGATGGCTTCTCTTCAGTGAATGCCCAGCGGTTGCTCTTGGTGTGCACGAGGCCTCTGATTCCCCACGCTGCAAGCCAGCATCAGCAGGCACCCTCTCTCCTATTTTTTCTTTATTTTTAATGCCCAGTGCCTTGTTAGCAGCTTTACACAAGTCTCTCGTTTTACTCTTTCCTTATCCACAAATGCAGACAAGAGCAGTTTAGCCTCCTCCGCCCGCTGCTTTGAGCTGTCTCGATGGTCCCGTAGATGTTCTAAATATTGCACGTCCCTTCTTGAAAGCGACTCTCCCCCTCGGGCAGATTTATTCAGCAGGGTAAATCGACATGCATCAAGATATTTCATGGAAACTGATTGTGAAATAAAACAGCATTTCAGCTCAGCTTTCAGCAGCAATCTCTCATCTGATTTCCATTTTTTTTTCCCAGAAGTGCTAATGGATGATTAATTTCAACAAGCATTGCCATGTGCATTTACATAATTATTTATGAGTAATTAACACATCTGGCCTTCTGTTCCAGAGTCAATACCAAGTGGCCAGGAACACAAAACTAGACAATGGCGCAACACTGAACTGCAAGTGAATTCATTTCAAAAGTGATTCAGGTTCCAGCAGAACATCATTTGGGACCTTGGGGTAAGCACCTTTCCTTCTTAAGGATGTTGTGGCAGGTGAGTTTTGTACTTCTATACTGCAGCTGCTATAATAAATCAAATAGATAGCTTTGATCCTCAACGGACACTTAAAAGCCAATAAAAATGTGCACTTCAGAAAAGTTTCTTATTTAAAAGTTAATTCCTGTTGATGTAGGAAAATGCATTACAAATTAACATTCGTCTTTCAAAATAAGCTGATGAATTTAGTGTCGTCCCACTCAACCACACTTCCTCACCTGCTAAAATCCAATGGCGCTGGCGTTACCTGGGCAGCTGGATGGCGCCGCTGGCAGACCCACCAGAGAGCTGCTTCGAGGGGGTGAGATTCGCTGAGCACAGATAACCTGCAGGAAGATCAGATTTGTTAATGATGGCTTGGCTTAAATTATTTATGCCCTGTTACCGGGTCAGGGAGAGAGCAGCTGCGAGCCACCGATTCCAGCCGCGATACATTGAGAGGGGTTGGTGCATCAGGGGGAGTCATGGGCTAGGCTTCGACAAACATCTGGGGAGGTGTAAGGCTGGCGCCAGCCTCAGCTCTGGTCCCCAGCACCTCTTCTGCATGGGGTTTTGGGGCATCAAAGCGTGGGGCAGCCCGGAGCCTGCAGCACCAAGCGGCCTCGTGGCCTGCTGAACGCAGTGCGTTACCTCACCGGGTGGGTTATTAACCATATTGGCCTTCCAAGCTGAGTAAGTGATATTTTCATTCAACACCAAGGACGCAGAACAAGCTCCAGGGGTGCTGCGCCCACCGCTGAGCCCAGAGGCAGACACCGGGGAGCTCACCTCAGCCCGAGCAGATTTTCTACCCCAGCTAACCGCAAGAAGCCGAGGCCGGGCCAGAGCACACGTACGTGCCGAGGAGACGGCGGCGAAGGTGAGCGCGTGTGCCGAGGAGCCTGGTGAGGGCGGCTGTTTGACGGTGGCAGCGGGAGCAGAGGGAAAAGGTCTGGTTTCCCAGTGGGAAAGGGGACGGCAGTGTGAGCTACGTGGGATCTGGGAAAAGCACGCTTCGTCGTGGAGAGCTCTAGCCACGTGTTGCTGTTTTCTCTTGACACTTGACATCAGAATTGGAAAGTTTGGTTTGGGAAGGAAAAAGCAATCAGTGTAACCGGGTCCGAAGGCCTTACGAACCTGAAAATGTCAGCCTTTCATTTGCTAACTGTCTGGGAAGGATCAGGTGGTGCACGACACAATGCAGATAACAAAACAGACATCGGGTATGTCCAAATTCGATGTTTGCACTCTGCCTGTGATTACAGTGACCTCGGGGCGCACAGGACTGCAGGAGACCCATGCTCTTCATTACCATGAGGAAACCCAGCAGCTGGTAGATGGTGAATGTGAAGGAGTAAAGGAGCTAACTTCACGGTAGCACAGAATCACAGAATATCTGAGCTGGAAGGGACCCACAAGGATCATCAAATCCTACTCCTGACTCCACACAGGACCCCCAAAAATCAGACCCTGTGTCTGAGAACAGTGTCCAAACACTCCTTGAACTCCAGCAGCTCAGTGCCATGCCCTAACCCCCAGCCTGGCCCTCCCCGTCCCAGCTCCATGCTGTTCCCTCGGGTGCTTTGGCACCAGTGTTCATTCAGGAATCACTGAGAGATCAGTGACAAGGCTGCGTTACATTTCTGATGGTGTTTTACATCCTATTCTTTCATTTCAAGTTAATTAACATTTTGTTTAATAATGACACTTTTACACAGATAGGGGACGGCTCTTGTTTGTGCACTGGCTGGCATCACCCCTGTGTTTATCCTTCAAGAGTATCTCATTTCCCTGACTTTCAGATTAGATTTTAAAAGCAAGACCCTAGAGGGAAAATGCCCTTCATCACATTTCTCATGAGTCGATGTTTATGATGAGCAGCTTATGGCACTAATTATTTCTAACTTTCACTAAATCCCCTTTTCTTTCTTATTAGAACAGAATTAACCAGATGGGATTTCGTTAGGGAGAAACTAGGCTTAAAACCAAAAAGCTGCACTCCAGCTGGAGGTAGAAGAGCCACGAGACGGAGGCCGAGGGGCCAGGCTGCTGGTGTTGTGCCCCTTCCTGCAGCTCTGCAGGCTGCTCCACTTCAAAGGGCAGCAACAAGAACCTCGCAGAAAGCTTGCCTTCATGTTGTCATGGCCATCGTCACTTCTGTTTGTTTGTTTTAAAATGCTCCACTCCACTGGTGGACGTGGTGAGCTACGTTACAACACTGTTTCCAGACACGGAAGAATGTTTATAAATCTGTGGGGAAAGATTTAGCTATCTTTTGAAAACAGGCTATTTACGTATCCGGGCCTAAGAGACTGATGTTCGGTGCCGAGCCCTCTTCCACCAGCCTCCCCCCTCCTCTGGGTCGCCGCGGTCCTGTTTGTAGGGCCGGCCCCGACCTTTCTTTGTTGTTGTCCCTGCAGGGATGTGACCGTGACCCTCCAGAACAGGCGAGCTCTTGGTGACACCAGGAGACCGCAGGAGACTGAGATGGGTTCAGTCACACACCTGAACACCAAGAGGATGTCAGTGACCTTTGCAGTTAAGGTGCTACGAGCAGTGCAGTGTTTTAGTTCTCCCCAGAGCCGTACTCACCCCATGGGAAGGGCTGGTGGACTAGCACCACACCACTGCTCCCTCATTACCCTGGGGGATCACAGCCCCACGGAAATACCGGCTGCTCCCAGGGCAGGGAGATGAAGCAGGGGCTGCAGCCTGGAGCATCTTTCCCCAGAAGCACAGACAGCCACAAGGGCAGGCAAGGATTGCTGTGTAGAAACAGAGCCCCTGTGGGGAACCCGGCCCGGGTGCGGGCTGGGGACCCAGCCCTGTTCTTAGCGTTTGTGGAGCACCGGGCGCAGCGGGGCTGGGTCCCTGGCTCACCTCCCTCTCCACGACGGCTGCAGTCATCGCAGGGCTGAGCCGAGCCCAGTGGATGATGGCTTTTGCAGAACACCCTGGAAGTGAGCTACCCACCGTGCATTTAACAGGACACCTTACTTCCGAGGACAGTGATGTCGCACCAAAAGGACGGGGAGCGCAAAACGCACCAAGCCTTGGGGCAGCGTCCCCGGGCGAGTCTGGCAGATGAGCTGTTTCATGGTCAGACCACAGGGATTCCTCTTTATTTTCTGGCGAAATAAACAGCAGAGAGCACGAGGCCCTGCGAGGACATTTGTAAATCCCGGGTACCATCTGCTGGCGGGAGCAGGCAGCACCCAGCGCCTTGCAGGCCCCCACCCAGCGACGTGGGATGCGCGGCCGTGCCCTGCCTCCTGCCAGCCCGGCCACCTTTCAAGCACAAAAGCTGTCGGTACGCAGATGTTTAATGAACGTAGTTTTATTTTCAGGTTAACTTCATCAAATTGTTCATGCCTGGAAAGTGCAAACTCTGCGGGAAAGACATTCAGCAACCGAAAACATCACAGCCGAGACAGGCATAAATGGGTGTGCGGGTTACTCAGCATCTCAGATTGGGACAGATGCCAGAGTTAACAGATCCCAAGCCCGATTTTTGCCAAGTAACATAACACAAGCTGTAACATAAGACACGCGCACAGTGACGTTACGTGCAGGTTAAACATGCAGGAGAGCTCGGAGGTGTCTGACAGCAGCAGGGGGTTGCAGGATCAGACCACAGCTCTGGCAGGGGAGGTTCAGGCATTCCTCCTGCTGAGCTCGGGGCACCTGCCCTAAACCTCGTGAGCAGCAAAGTCACACCTACAGGTGCGGCCGAGCAAATTCCTTGCCTCGCTGTGGACTGACGCCCATGACACAGAGACAAAAATATTTGTAAAGCATCATGTGCACAGAGCCCCTGGACAGGGGGCTGTTCACTGTTACTGTAAGAAAAGTGTGGTTCGCAAGGAAATGGATGGAGAAGAGGCATCCAGAGAGGGGCAGAGGGGAGGGAAGAGGCCAAAGTTGTAGTGCCACGTGGTGGCTGACCCCTCTGTGGGGCTGGGAAAGCAGAGCGAGGGCAGGGGAGGGCGGGCTAGAGGTATCTGTAGGGCTCCGGGGCTGCCGAACCCTCAGGGGAAAGGCTCTTTGACACTTGGATAAGCTCACAAAAAAAGAGCATCGCATTCCCACGAGCACATACATGATCCTGTTGTAAAAATCTGCCTGATTTCCCCATCATCAGAACTTGTTTCATCGATTTAATTTTCATCGGCGTGAAAAGCTACCAGGCATATTTGTGCTTCTCAGCCTGTCGGAGGTATCAGAGAATCCCTCACCACTGACACACTCCTCCTGACACTAATTTCTTATTGCTTCACTTCAGCGTGAAAGCTCCTCTAATACTCCTCCTGTTAGGAGGATATCAGGCAGCTGTGAAGTAACCTAATGAGCCTCAAAGAACTGCTTGCTGATGATCCTAATCAGTCGCTTCTCTATTGCCATTTGGTATCTTGCTCCATCAGAGGAACAAACTGTGAATGAGCAAATTAAGTGTGATTTAAGGGCACGTAAATACTCACCGAATGGAGCTGCAGATGAAATTGCAGTGGTTTTGGTTCTTAATTTTCAAAGTTCCTCTCGATCGCTTCTGTCATTATTCTGGATGTGCAAGAAGGAGGTTTCCAAACCAGACATCTGAACAAATGAAATAAGGCAAATTATACACATATATGGAAGAGGGACACTAATAATCTCTGTCTGCAAAACAAGTTTATCTGGCTGCTGCTTGCCAAGAGGTTTTTGCACTCTGATAATTCAAGAAAAACACTGGCAGCGCTCTGAGTGAGGCTCTCCTGCCAAGAGACACAGGGAATAAGCCCCTGAAAAGCGAAGCACAGCAAAATCTGGGCTGCAGCTCAACATGCCACTCAGCCATCCCGCTCACCACCCCGAGCGGGCAGCAAGACGGGGTGCCAGCAGGGCTCAAGCAGCAGCCCCGTGTGCGGTCCTACAGATAGCCACGTCTCAACAGCACGTGTGCGTGATGGCAAGCAGATTTGCTCCTGGCTGCATTTCAATTGCGAGAACCACGTTGACTGAAGGACTTTGCAAATAGAGCTTCTGCCCACTTGGGTTTAGCCCGATGATGCTGGTGAGCGCTGCCAGGAAGCAGGATGCCCACCCAGGTGTGATGGACCCTGCTTGGATCAGAGAGTTGTACAGTGACCCAGTAATTCTTCAGCCCGGCAAGAAGTTTTACTCAGACTAAAGAAAAGATACGCAAAAATAGGCACATTCTCAGAAAAATTCAGGCAAAACAGTAAGCTGAAAGTCTCAAGCTCTATCTGAACCCGACCGCTGGATTCAGAGCATCCAGGAGTGTTTCCACTGACACCTTTACATTGCAGATTGGATCAACCCCTTCTTTATAGCGAGATAGTGACGGTAGATTGAGAGTTTGACAATACGCAGTTTTGCCAGATTTGCTCCTGTTTATTAGTATTATTTTTTATTTTAAAAATGGTGTGTTTTTTTTGGCCACAAAGATCCCCAGCTTTCAGAAGCAAGACATTTCCACCCCTGCTATTTAGGGTACATGACCCTGAGAGCAGCAGCTCTGTGCCATGGCTTGCTTTTCCTGCCTGGGATGGGGCTTTGTAGCCCGCTTCCATTCGGGTGCTAGCTTTGCCGACGTAACACGGCTCTCCCTTGCCATTGTATATATAAAATCTGTGCCTCCGCTACCTTAGGAGGACAGCTCGGTGGCAGAACAGGAGCTATTGCTGGGGCACTGCTCCAGCAGAGCGCGTTTCATGGCAGACGACGGGCGAGCAGCGCTCCCGCTGAGCTCCAGCCTCACCGCAGGGACTGGTCAGAGGGAGCTGGCACCAACGTCCCCCTGTGCCGCTTCCTAGGGGCTCTTCCCCGACCATCAGGGAGGTCTCTTGGCACTTCTGGAGGCAGGCAGGGGTTACCATACAGCTGTTATATATATAGTGCTATTTTTAAAAGCAATTAAATGGCAGCCTGCTATTGCACAGCACACTCTCAGGAGTCTCTGCTAATCGAGGTGGTTACCTTCAGCTAACTATAACATTTCTGATTCCACTGAGCTATGCAATTCTAGCTCAAGCAAGCGTGTTTGAACTACATTTTTATGGTAAAAAATACTATGCACAAACAGCTCTTCCTGAGAACTACCTCAGCGTGCCAGAGCCAGCAGAGCTGAAAGCTATTTTTGTTATAACATGAATGAAAATGTTTCTCTAGTTGCTGGGCAAATTTAGAGCAAAACCAAAAAAAAATAAATAAATAAAAGAGAGAAAGGGGAAAAAAAAAAGAAAGACAGAGAGAAGTATTTTAAGAGCTGGGATTCTCTCCTAGCTGCAGGGGACCAAAGCACCTGCAGGCCAGCTGCCTCCCGGAGAGCTGCACCAGGGGCTGAGCACAGCAAGGTCCTTCTGGTGCCTTAGGAACCGTCCCCAGGACGGGGAGCACTAATTGTTTGCTGGCTCAGGACACCCAGCCCATGGGTTTGTAATCCCCTGTTCATCCTTCTGATGAGCGCGTGCTGAAAGAGAGGTCACCAGGATTTGCCCCAAATAGCTCTGGTTCTCAGTGTGTGGAGCCAAAGTTCGGCTAAGCATAAAAAGCTTTGTATAAGCCATGTTAAAGTAAAGGGCAGATTAGATCCCTGGGCTGTCTGATCATTTATGAGCGACTTATTTTCAGTTTCCATCCTGATTTTGGAGCAGGTAGAAGATGGATTTCTAAGGAATTAAGTATCATTAATGAGAAAGTTTATGAAAGTTTTCTCTCCTAAGATACTGAATATCGTAGTATTTAGTGTTTCCTGAACCACAAGGAAATCACCAGCAATTGCCAAAGCCAGCCTGGCTGCACAACCGCCGCCATTTTAAGCGCAACACTCTGTGAACACCCAGAGGGCAATATTTTAGCAGAAACCCTTCTCTATCCTAAAGCTTAGGGAAGGCTGAATGAACCAAATCCAGGTACAAAGCTGGAATTCTATTTGAAGTAGAAATAGAAACACCACACAACGCACAGCACCCTGCTCACCACCAGCTGTGACCACATTGGGCCAGTGCCCACGCAGGCACTGCTGCCTTGGGATGGCCTCCCCACGGAGCCTTTTCTTGGCTCATTTAGCTGCCCTGCTCACATCTTCACTTTGTCCTGGTAACCCCTTTTCTCTTTTCACAGTCACATTAATTGAAACTGAATATTTAACAAGAAGAGGTATGTTTCTCCAACATGATGAGTCACAGCTGGCCTGGAAGCAGTACAGTCATAAGCGCTGTTAATATTGCAGCGCAAAATGTCCCCAAAGCTTCCCAAAGTAAAGCTTAACCCTTAAAAGGACAAAGGGAGGGGAGAGATGAAGGCAGAAGCTGCCACTAAATGCTCAGCCTGCCCACGTACAGCGTCCCCAGGGGCTGGGCACCACAGAGAAGGGACTGACAGAGGCCCTGAGGCCTGCAGCCTTGTTGCTTCCCTGGGAGCAGGCCTTGCTTTGGGACTTGTTTGGGCTCCTGAGCGGAGAGAGGCAATCCAGAGATTGTTATGCTGTTAGGAATTCTGTTCTGATGGCACGTAGCTGTGAGAACTTGACATCGAGTTCACTTGACACCTTGGATATTTTCTTTTCATCCAAAAGTCCTCCAAAAGCTGCAAAAGGGTTGCGAACAAGCTGCCAAGGGGAGGCAAGGAACACCTCCAGTCACCAGAAGCTCTGGGAGGGCAGGAAGGGCACAGGAACAAAACCAGGCCTCACAGACCCGCAGTCAGCCCCCAAAGCCGGGCTCTGCTCTGGCTGAAGGGATCCCCATGGTCAGGCTGCAGGCACCTCGAGTTCAGGGGTTAGGAATCGGCGACTGTGTTTGAACACCAGCCAGATTTTTTTTTTTTTTTTTCTGGCCAAGTCTCTGCTGTTGTTCAAACACTTCCCCTTGAGTGCACAGTGCAAAAAATGAAAAACATTTCTGAGGCAGGAAGGGCAGGAAGTCTTCAGGAACAAAGCGAGAAATTCCCCTCCAGCTTTCAAGCATTAGGTTGTACATACAAGCCTTTTGAGCTAGCCGCTAAAAGAGTAGTGTTTGAGTGAAGTAGTGCTTGCTGGGCTGAAGGAGAAGATACCTGGTTGCTGGAAGGGCTGTATGTGGCATGGTGAGCGGTGTCAGCGATAGCATGCTCCTTCATGGACCGTGAAGCACAGGCGAGGGGAGGGTTGGCCGGCTACCCCGCACTCTGCTCCTCCTCTCACCCTCACTCCTCCGCTGCAGTTTTGTCCCAGAAAAGCATCTTTCTGCCAAGGAAACGCGTCCCTATGGTAACACGCAGAATATCTTGACGCTGATGTGCCCGTACTCTGACAGCCCGTGCTTTTTGTGACACCTCTCATGGTAACATCATGAGAGCGTCAGAAAGATGATGGGAGGCCTCCTGTATCCAAGGCACCATTTGGATGATTTTCTACTGAATACCATTTTTTTTTCCTTCCTTCAGTCTTTCACTCTTCTGGCTCTTGAACTCTCATCATGGCTGTAATTTTATCTGAAATGTTTTGCAAAATCTGTGCATTTACCTTTATCAGCAAAAATCCGTAACCTCAAATGAGATGTTTTTGACAAGACCTGCTTTCCACAAAGCCACACTAACAAGTGAGTGTGACTTCACTTCTCTCTGAACTGAATTCCACTTCGGCTTTCCCCTTATCGTGGTCAGGTACTAACAAGACTCACTTGTACCTATGCCACCAACGAGACGGATTTCCAGCTATGCTGTTTGTACACTCTATTACTCGGGATAATGCTGTTATCATTTTTTCCCCACTCTCTTGGTAGTAAATATGTTAAACATGCCATAAATTTAACAATTAAAAACACCTCATGCACGAGCATGAGGGTATGCATATGCAGGGCGGTCACCAAAGCCCCCTGGGTCGCAGTCAGGACTTCTGATCTCAGAATCAGAACAGGCACCAAGGGCAGTCACCAGCCACAGCCGACAGCTCCGGGCTCTGCCCTCAACACCTGCAAGGTCCAGAAACTCAGAGACACCTTGGAATGATACTAGCAATGAAAGCTGCCACAGGAGAGCTCTCATTCGTTTAGGACAAGGAGTAATAAACGGTTTTAAACTGAAAAAGGGTAGGCTTTATTATGAGGGCTGTGAGGCACTGGCCCAGGTTGCCCAGAGAAGCTGTGGGTGCCCCATCCCTTGAGGCGTTCAAGGCCAGGCTGGTCAATCTGGTCTGTTGGGAGGCATCCCTGCCCATGGCAGGGGGGTGGAACGAGATGGTCTGTAAGGTCCCTTCCAACCCACACCACCCTGTGCTTCATTGATTCACTGCACACAGACACGACAGCACCCGGTACGAGGGCGTTCTGTCTTTTAGCCTCTACCAAGCAGAGTCACAAGGCTGACGTTGAACATGGAGGGGGCTAAAAAGAAACTGTGGTCTGTGACACCATGATGTGCTTTAAATTTGTTTCATTAAATAGCACAGCCTTGCATAAAACCGGAGACCAGTCTGGACCCTGCTTTTGGCTATGGGAGAAGTCGTGCTGATGAACATTGATACAAACTCAGTCATGCATTTGCATGCCTCAGGGGCACTTTCCTCCAGTGTCCCCTCCTGGTGGGTCCCCAAGGGCACTCGTAGGGCTTGAGAAGATGGGGTATCAAGGAATCACCATCTGCACTATCAATAACAAGAGGATATAAAGAAACCATGGGAATTATTAGTTTGGGTTACCTGTAAGTGCTACAAGCTAATTATGTAAGTCAGAATTTCATTCACTTATAAAACGGAAATTATAATTATCTTGCTTTGCAGACCTTGAAGGTGAGAGGCCAGAATTAAACCCAAAACTTACCCAACGTATCCACTGCATAGATCCAATAGGCAAAACAGAAGTCCCATCATTTTTTGTCGCAGCAGGATCCACTCCGCTCTGTTTCTGCTCCTTTTGTCCCTGCTGTCAACATTGAGGAAGCCAGAAAGAGTACACTGCTGTGCCAGAAACAATTAAGTGGGTTTTGAGACTCCAGGGCAACCCAACTGAAGATGATTATTTTCTATTTTACATATAGCTTGGGATAGCTTTGCAGTCGTGGTAATGTAAAATTTAAAATATTTTCTGCATTTTTAATGGAGATTTTTTGTCAGAGTTTTAAAAATATTCCATTTATTTTGTTCCTGTGCTTGTGTTCCCGGTAATGTTTATGCCAAGAACCCCTGCAAAACACCTCTGCTATTTCCATAAATCCTTGAGCACAGCTCATCGTTTACAGAAATTTGCATGCTTGCACACTGCAGGTTCATAATTAGGCAGGAAAAATGTCAGAACTGTATAAAGAAAACCACAGCCCAGTCGGTGCTGGATGGCACAATCCAGCGGGAGCAGGGGGTGGCTGCGAGTTGCCTGAAGATCTGAGCCCTGGCTGTAGTCAGCAGTGACAGATGGTGTTTGTCAAGGGGACAGAGCCTCGCCTTCTTATTTTATCATGGAAATGTCACAGTAAGAAAACTATCCACGTTCACTGTTTTAGCTAACAAATTTAAGAAATAGATCCCACCAAAAAAAAAGCCGGAATTCCTGCTGGAAGAGAGGCAGCCGGGTGAAACTGGCAATTAAAAAGTGTGGTTTCTTTTATGCAGAGACATTGTCAGCCATTGCATATGTTTTAATTTCTCATTCAGGGAATGCATGGAGCACATACAGAGATTACATCCAATACAAATTTATCATTACAGAACAATCAGAAAAGAAAGATACAATCGACACATCGTTAGTGTAGCAGAACAGATTGAAGGAACTGATTCAAGCCAAGGATGAAATGAAAAATACTTACCAAGTGATTTTAACACAGATGAGCTATTTAAGCCTAAATTAATATTCTCAGCCAAGATATTGCATTGTTGCCATCTTTTCGTTTAACAGCTGCATTGGACTTGTGCGTAGCAACTAATTACAAAGCAGAAGCCCATCGTCTGAGAGCCCCTTCAACAAACCCCCAAAGAACAGTCCCAGCCTGAAGCTCCAGTCTACAGAAGCTGATGACAGGATCCAGCCAGAGGAAAGGGAACAGTTTGGCCGGTGTGACAGGCAACAGCTAAAAGGCAGGTTAGGGTCACGCTCTGCTCAGAGGTTTCAGGGATTTCACTTGAAGCTGCTCACTAGTTTGCAACCTTGTCAAAATTTTTGAAAACTTTTGAAAATTTTGCAGGATTCTGTGACGCTGCCTGGAACTGATTTTGCGAAGAATCATACTTTGAGTCACAACACAAAGCTAGTTGAAAAACGACTTTGACACATACTTTGTGAGTTCCATAAAGTTGATAACCAAATCTTTTTTCCAAACGGGCAACTAAAGCTATAATTCTTCACTGACAGACCGCCTCGACTGCAACTGCACCAGCTGGATTTAAAGCTGATGCGTGCTGGAGATTAGACCAGATCAATACGTCTGGGCATTAAAATCTGCAAAGATGCATCATCTGCCTCTATTTCACTGCTATGAATCACCCCTGCCTTGCCAGCACCACTTTCCAACATCACAGACCCAACACCCTTTTTGAGATCGCCTTGTGTTGTCACTTCTCATCTTGCCTAGTCTGTAAAAACCACTCCAAAGCAACGCCTGCCTACAAGCCAGTGATGTGCAGTGCTTTCTGTGATGTGGCCCATTCCGGATCATTTACTTGGTAAGACTGCAATGAACGGGACTATTAGAATTGCTAATTTAGTTCCTTACCTCTCTAGAGATTCCCAGGTAATTTCATTCACCCTGTGACATTAGGAGGAGATATAAACCACCACGCATCAACTCACCCTCTAATGACACCAGTGGAAGGAGGGCTACTCTCAAAGAACAAAGTTTAGGACAGTGAAGAACATAGTTGAAACTGCAAGAGGAATTTGGATAAGCAAAAATGTTATTACTGAAGTTATCCCTACAGTGCAGGGATTGACCACTTGTTTTCCAAAGTAGCTGTAGAGAGAACCAGTCTCTGGAGGGGAGATTATCTCTTCAAAACAACCTCCAGGCTCCTTTTTTTCCCTTCTTCTTCCACTGTTGTGGTAAGATCTCAAAGTATCAGAGGAGACTGGAAAAGTTCTTTCATCCCAGGAAATATACTTAATATTAATATACTTAATATTTCCAAACATTTCTCTCTGAATAGCCTTCTCCTACCAGTTGGTATTAATATGTCACCATTCTTGTTTCATGCTTTCTGGCTTTGCTCAGATTGCAGATTTTCTCTGAAAACTAACGAGCTTGCTAGAATTCGCAGTCACTGTGTGCCTGAAAATTTTAGCTTGTTTTTGAATGTATGCCAGCAGCCAACAGCATCCAGAACACATCGATCCTTTTTACCCTACTACAAGGCTGCTACTTGCAGCTAAGATTTCTCCTCCTCTTTGTCCATACTACCTACATGGTGGGAAAATGTTACTTATTATCGCGGTCAACCCCTCAGGATAAATGAGAAGAGGGTGGTGTTGCTTACGTGTAGGTCAGGGCATTATTAACAGATGCAACCATTTTTTATCTTATCATCTTGTCAGGTCTGCCTACTGCTTTTTTCCTACTGAGAAATACGGGACCGTGGAGTAACATGATTTAGAAAGTACAATCATCCTCTAAAAAGGCAGACTTGTTGCTTCGGGACCTTGCTTTTCCCCCTCATGTCAGCTTCAGCATGGGGTGGCAGCACAAGGACACGAGGAGGAGAGAGAAGTAGCTCGTGGAGGTGCTGACTCTGGAGCCCAGGCTTTTTGCGTTGCAGTTGTTGGAGTAGCAGCACTGGACGCTCACTCCGGGTGCTCTGGATCCGTCCCTCTTTGCCCGCTCGCAGAACGAGCTGAACGAGCAGGACTTCATAACGCCGCCTGCAACAGAGCCACAAGGAGCCAAAGAGCAGCGTGCTCACCTGCACCAGCCCGTCTGCATCTTCCCAGCACGGATCTGCCCCTCCAGTAGTGAGGAACCACAACGGTTTGGCCGTTTTTCAGCAGTAAAGGAGTACCGTTGCATCGGATCACAGCACACTGGAAGCTCCCACTTAAGCTAAATCATTGTTATTTTTCTTGGGGATAAAACCGATGCACCTTAAATATCAGAGCAACAACGTGCAGTGCCTCAGTGGGCTCTTTTCTTTCCTAACTTCTAGGAAAGTCACTGAAGTTAAAAGATAAGATTTAAGAAAGAAGGAGGTAATACTTAAAATGCTCTTTTGTAGCTATTACATGCAGTGGGATATGGCTCATCCTCACGGCATACTGCCAAATCATGCTCAGCAAGGCTTTACATTAGACTGCTGCTAAGCCAATAAAACCGAGATTTATTAATCGGGTTTATTTTGAGAGAAAACATTTCTTTATTTATTTTTTCTCCTCTTTAGCTGGCCGTACTCTTCTAACACCATTAGGCTGTTTATTTCTATTAGTAAAAATCTGATGAGCGGACTGTCGGTGACTACTCACTTGCCTGTCCTCTAATGACCGCGCATGCGTCTGAGTGCCCCGGACACTGCTGCGTTCCTTGCCGGTTACAGTCTTCATCGCTCGAACCTACGCAGGTGTAACACTGCAGTGCCTCACCTGCCAGTAGGAAGAAAAGACCTTGTGTAACAGTAGGGCTTAGAGCTCACCAAAACCAAAAGATTTAAAATACCAGCTAGGCAGTCTAATTTTGTTTGCACCACACGCAAATATTGCCCCAAAGTTTTTTAAAAATAAAGATGTCGCAAATCTTATTGAATTTTCTTTTTAATGGGGTCCAAGTAATGACTTTGAAGATAAAACTATTAGCCATACGTCATTTGATTGTTTGCACTTAGCATAATCCAAGAATATCTGGTCTGTAATTGCATCCACACCTCCTTGTAACATTTTTGTAGAAGAGCCCACCTGGAACAAGCAGGAGTATCGTGGGTTTTTTCCCCTCCCTCGTGGTCTCTGGTGCAGAACACCAGGAAAAACTACACCGTAAACACCTAAAATCCGACCATGACCCATATTTAATTATCTCCTGAAGTACCGATTCAGCTGGAACGCACAACAGTTTACCTTGTTAATGTTGCTTTTGTCTAAGTATGACAACCATAACTTAATTCCCTTTATTCCCAAACTTTATCCTTGGTTCCAACTACACATTATGTTCAAAGGGAAGCATGAATTTGAAACGCATTTAAAATACGGTACGTAAGACTCGCAGAGCAGAAGGCACGCTTGCTGTCCGCAGGGACACGCGCGTTTACATCTGTTTGCACACCCATTTACGTTTGCATTACACAGCAGAAGTGAAATTCCGCGCTGCTAACCACGTACACGAAGCACTCTGAAAACAACCAAACCTAGGAAAAAGCCCAGAGAGGCAAAGAGGCTGAGCCATTCCTGAAATAGGAAATAAAAGTAAATTAAAAAGCAAAGAGAGTCGACTTACTTTTTATTATCAGAAGGGAGCTGATGAGAACCAGGCTGAAGACCGTCCACATCATGGAGATGGAGGAGACGTACCATTAGGCAAAGAAAGCAGTTTGTTTGCTATTAAAGCCTTAATGCTTATCTTACAGACCTAATCCTCCGCAGACGCTGCCTTATAGGATAAAGAGGTGTGCAAGAATGCTACTTATCTAGCTTATTCTGGTTGGGCTTCTAACCGCACGTACTTCCTCTCCGCAAACCCCGCAGGCAAATTCTAGCAGAAGCAGGAAGAAGAAAATGTATTATTCACCTCTCACCGACAGGTCTGCTTAAACACTGCCAGCCCGTCACCTCATGCCACAGTCCCAGCCCGTGCGCGCAGCCTCGTTACGTTTGCCTGCGCGATCTGCAGGATCAGGGGCAGGGTATTAGACGGTTTGTAGGATTAAGCCTGCTTGAGACTTGAATGGTCCGAATCTAGCGTCTATTTTTACAGAAAGTACAAGATACGGGCATAGAGATACAGACCTGGACACACAGATAGGTGCACGTGGGCAGGATCACCTTGCAAGCAGTCCCCCGGGGTGCTCCAGGTACCATCCCCAGGCAGGGACACCCAAAGTGCTCCCTGTGAAGGACTTCCGTACCAAAGGGTGCTGTACCTGGAGCTGCACCCGTAAGTAAGCAAGTGAAATAAAATGCAGCCACTTCAAGTTTCAACGAAAAAAATTTATTTACAATAGAGAATTTCATTTAAGTGACATGCATTTTAAGGGTTTGGTTTTTTTTCATTTTTCATTTTATTTTACAAATCAGCAAATGCAGATAAAGTTTACACTCCTTAAGGCAAGAGTCCCCATGCAAGTAATACATGTTTATATTAAATCCAAAAGACATCCAACATGGGAACTCATGTACAAAGGGAAGGCTAGGATCAGCAATTTGTAATTTCTTAGAGAACTTGACAATCTCCCTGATACAGGAACTTTGAGATCAACTTGCTATGAATTATACTATGAAAATGCAAACAATAGCAAGAAATTCTGATAGTCATCTTAGTACTGCATACAATTAAATCAACTTTATTTAGAAAGAAAATACAGTAGTGCATACGAAAAAGTGAAAATATAACCTGTCCACGCAAACGTATGGACGTCAGTGTGCCAATGGTCATATTGCACTCAGTATCGAAGTCCAGAAATTTGGTTAAAAGTTAGCTTTTCCCCATTTTGGCAATCAGTTCATCACAAATCTTTGTTAATTCTTCTATCTCTTTATTCTGGAAAAGAAAAGGTAGTATTAAACATTCTGAAAAATATTCTTGCACCAAGATGAGCGTTATTATAAAAATATTCGATCTTGGGGAGAAGTGCGGGAGAATTAAGATTTTCTCCAATGCTGAGAACAGAAACTATAAAATATTTGTGCACATAGCAGAGCTACACATAACGCATTCAAACCATATGCCTGTTTCTGGACAGAGCTCCTCCTACTTCAATAATACAATTTTGCACTGAAGCACGTGGCTTTACAGCAGCTGTTCCTAGCATGTGATGCTAACGCGCAGTGTAAATTTATTTCTAGGATGCTCTCCGTAGCACTATTTTCATTCTGGAGGCTCTGAGCAAGGACCTCTGTGGTATACTGGAAGTAAGCTCCTTTGTTAAGCTAGAGAACACGAGATATCAACAGGGCTTTACACATCACTTTTGCTCCAAGCTGTACAGACGTGTGCCTGACCAGTGTGGCTATGGAACAGCTACCGCCATGTCAGCTAACACTGGAATTACAGCTAAAATTAAAAACAAACAAAAAACGAAAGAACTAAACCAAGGAAGACCTCAAATCCCAAAGGAAGGCAAACAAAGGGCTCTCCTTGGTACCCAGGTGCACGCTGAGCTTTGACTGGGTCTGCATCAGCCCCCGAGGCCAGTGGCTGAGATCACAGCCTGCCAGATGGGGCCGTCTGCCTGAACTGCCTGGGGCACGCAGCGGATTTTGCTCAAGGCTTGAGCCACGCAGGGTACATCCCCAGAGCAGAGAGCTGCTGGGCACGAGGGCAGACCTCGGCTGTGATCTGAGCTCCAGAGGAGTGCTGGATGCAGCCACTCCGGGTAAAGGGCTGTGCTTCACCCTGGCCATACCCCTGACTTGGTGTTACAAGAGCTGAGCTGCTGCTTACCTTTTGTTCCAGTGTCCTTTCCAATGCATCCACTTTCAGCTGCTCCTTACGAAGGCTGGCCTGATACGCTGCTTGCTCTTGCTGAGCCTTGCCTCTCACTTGTGCAATTTCAGCATTGGCTCTAGAAAAACATAGATTTTTGTCACGTCAGGTCGTCTACAGAAGGGGCAGAAGGTACCCAAGGAGGGTGTTGGAGGGCAGGGCTGTTTTCTCTCTGTCTTTGAAAGCAACCATGAGACTTGTCCCTAGAGGCTTTTGATGACTCTTGCTCAGCAGAGGCTGTAAAGTCCTTTCTAAATGTCTGGTCCCTTCCTACTTCTCCCAGACTTGTGCTGGGGTCACTTAGTTGGAGGTGTTTTATGGAAGTTTCTCAATCTGGTTTCCAGTTCCCACAGACTCTTGGGTCCAGAGGACTCTAATGTGAGTCCTGGATGTTACCCCAGCAATGCTTACTTGGTCGTTACACGGAAGCGTTAAAGATGATAACAATATTATCAACCAGACCTGCCTGTCTTAAGCCACAACCAGATGTTCACTCCTCCCTGGTGGCTTACGGAATCGCTGTCCACACGGATCTGGCACGATCTTTCGTGCAACTACTCCTTGTCACCCTCCCAGGTGCTGATCCAGTTTAGAAAAGGGATCCAATACCAACAGAGGGAGGCTTGCACTGGAGCAGGTGAATAGCACTTACACGTTCTGTTCTGCTGCTGGACGTAAGGGCAATAACACAGCACAGGGGCAAGAGCAAAGCTCTGGGACATGAACACTAGCTGCAGGTGTAAATATCTGAGCGCAGCCCTCCACGGCTGCACAAACCTAGCTAACGGCTTCTTCCTTGATCTTCCCTGCAAAATACGTTAAAGAAACACGAAGACATTTGATAAAGATAAAATTTTAAGGTGCTCTATGTGGCCTCCTCTTGGAGGACCCTTTCAATACGAAAATCGTTCTTTATCTTTAGCTATGGTCAGCAGCACATTGCAGAAATGCTCAGCATGGCATTTCACTCAGCCCTCCACCACAGAGCAGCCCAGGCTTGGCACACTGACGGAGCAGTTTGGGGACGAGGGTCCAGCCACAGGGATCTTCCCGCAGCAGGAACTGCTGAAAAGAGACGAGCGCAGTCAATTACCTGTCCAGTTTCTCCTCAGCATGAATTTTGAGGGCTTGATACCTCTGTTCTTCTTTCTTTACTCGGGATAAATACTCCTGCGCGCATTTCTTTAATACTTCTTCATTCTGAAATGAAAACATTACGTTAAATTTAGCCCAAGAGATTGAAGTGTGTGACAGGCACAGTCAGGTAGTTAAGGGGTGCTGTCTAACACTGACACCCCCCCACAGAGGCCATCCGAAGCAACACTGCACAATGCAAAAAGCTTTACAGTGCTGCTTGCATCTGATTCTGGCTGGAATCCTTTGTTTGAGGACTGAGCAGAATTCACGGATTAGATTTCCCAGAACTCTCGGTCCACAAGCCAGCCCTGAGACGTGCTGCAGTTCCAGTTATGTGACGTTTATTGAAATTGCAGCACGGGATACCGAAATGGGAAGAAGCTACTCTCGTGCAAAATCTTGATCTTCTCGGAGCTGTTAGAAAAAGAAAGCACGACCGAGCATTCGTGCTCCCCCTACCCACAGCACACTGCGGGCTGATGTAGGAAATCAGACTCGCGACTGGAAACAAACAGGTGCCTGCTGTTAAGCAGCTCTGCTTTTCCACCCTGTGAGCGTCTGCTAGTTTTGCTCTTAAAAGGAACTGTAACATGGCTCACCTTTCGAAACCCCTCCAATACTTCTTTCATTTTCTCGTATCTCCTGAAAAGATCTGCCAGTGATTTCTCCACTGAGTTCAGATCTGCCAAAGCTTGCTCCTTCTCCACTATCAGCTGCTGGACAGTGTGATGGGAGACAGATTTCTCTCTCTGTTCGTCCTCTAGAAAGAAGATGGGAGGAGAAAAAGGCAATCAGGAAGGACTCCGATTTCACTGTCATCTCTAGCTTCTATCGTGCCGTGCTCTTTGCTGCGTGTTACTAAACTGGTGGAAGATCCAGAAAAGTCATCTTTACACTGAGACACAATCCTGTTTTGGAGGAGTTTGCTAAATACAGTGATATTTCAATATTTTGATACTAGGGAAAAATGTGGAAACATCTAAGCGATGATTTATTTCACTTTGAACTCAGCTGTGCCCAGGAATGAAGCACTGGATTCCCTTTTTGCCTGGCACTAGCTGAAGGCAACACATTTATGCATATTCCTAGTGCTGGCAGCGAGTCATTTGCTACCGCTGAGATGCGCTCGCTATCTCACCCCGTCCTTCCTAATCCCATACATGGAATTAAGCATGGAACTTCGCTTAATTTAATCCAACTCAAATTCTTCCCCTGGAGAAACACTGCTTTGCAAACTTCCGTTCTTCGGAGCTCTGTAGGCAAGTGCCAGAGAGGAAATCTAGCCCTGCACGGACGTCTTGAATTCTGGTTTGCAGAAAACATCTTCTGAGCTTCCCCTGCGTCTAACTAAGGGAGGGTGGAAAACAGGAACCCAGATCTGTACGGAAGTTACCATTTTTCAAAGGTATTGACCTAGTAATAAAGCAGAAAACCTTCATCGAATTACAAGGAAAAGCCTGGTGCTGTCTCGTAAAATGCTTCAGTGTTTGCTTCATATCATAAAATACGTTTTTGATGTCCATGCTTTAAGGGCTGCTTTCAGCGACACTGCGATGAAGGCAAACCCAGAAAAATCAGCACTTGTCTATGACTTCGTTTCATCGTTCTGTGCTTGTTTTCCCCTCTGACAGAAGCTGAAATGAAAGCAGCTCTCCCATCTAGAAGCACCATGCTGTTCAGACTCCACAACTTCTCATCTAAGCCTCCTTTACTCAGAAACGTTCTGCCAAGAGTTCAGTTTTTTACCCGGGCAGAAGCCTTCACCCAAAATCAGGATTTCACGGTGTCGGCCGGCTCTGAGGCGCCCCAGTTCACCCAGCACGGGGCTTGCGGCACGGGCTGTAGCAGTACCATGATTTGATCAGCCTGGTAACTTTCAGCACCGCATCGGAAAGAAACAGACTTCCCCGTGCACTCTTCTGCATTTTGACTCCTTAAAGACACGCCGTGGTCATTTGTAATCTCAGATAACAGGAGAAACCCTCTGATTTCTTATTCCTTATTTATTTTTCTGGAATCTAGGGCCTGGGGAGGGAGCTGAAGACGGGGCATTGCCACTGGCGGAGCAAGGAGGAACGGGTCACCTGAAGAGAGGGAAGGTTTCTGGTGTGCTTCACCTGGCTAGAGCAGGACTGGCAGAGCTACCAGATGTGTCCTGCAGCTACCATCTAGCTTTGGCGAACAGCTGCTCGGCGGAGCCACGCTGCCAGCAGCCTGCCAGCCAAATCTTAGCTAAGCAGCCACAGATGCTTGCTTCTAAATTATGTTGAAATCCGTTTATGAAGTTATCTGATTAAAATATTTTAATTAGACGGCTTCCACGCCTGCAAAACGCACTGCCCACGGCTCCCCACCACCACTGGGATGCTCAGGAGCGGACTGCTGGGATGAGACCACCGCCACAGGACACGCAGACCCGCTCCGAGGCTCAGCCCAGTGTCACACCACTGAATGGGAATGCAGCAAACAGAGAACAAAAGCCAAAGGAAACAAAAAGAAATGCAGAATGCTGGTGTGAAAGTTGGTGAAAAGCTCTACTTACCAGGCTTGCCTGTTTGTTTTTGCAAGCAAATAGCAAGAAGCAACAAAAACGGAAGCAAAATAGAAAAATCAGGAATTGTTAGGAAAAGCAGAAAATAAGTAATGCAACATCCTGTAATGCACACAGCAAAACATCCCCTCGGTTTTCATAATGAGCATTTCATTATGGCTTTACACTTACAAGTACACGGATACATTTCTAACAGAAAACAAGCCCACCGTTACAAACCCAACGATACAAAGTAAAACCACGAGAGGGATTTCGGGAGGGGGCCGTGGGTGAGCACGGGGTGTGCGTGCCATCACCCTGGGGTGAGCTGCGGGGCTCAGCACCACGAGCAGCAGCACGAGCAGCAGCCGGCCCGCAAAGCCCCCAGCAAGGCCCTTCTTTTCCGTCCCCGTTCCCAACGGGGAGCGTGGCAGGGGCTGAGCACGTGTGAGAAAAAAGGGAAAAGGGCTAAAGCACCAGAAAAAAAAAAAAAAAAAGTTATGCAGAGACACCAAAAGGGATGAGTTTGTGTTCATCCTACAAGACAACCTGCAAAAGGCCGAGCAGGATCCATCAGCCCCACCGAACAGTCGTTAAAGGGGTTTGTGAAATTGGTTCAACTTGCAATGCCCCTGCATGAACAGCTCTTTAAATCATAAGCAGAAGTAGCAGAGGCACTACTTTTGTTGGAATGTGCTTTTTTTTGGGTCTGTTAGCAGTGGGACGTCACTGGGACACAGCTCGGTGAAGCTCATGCAAATAGCCCGCAGACAATCTCTACGGCGTGGCATTCGGGCGAGTACATTCGTTTATCAGAAGGACAGTAATTTGCACAAGTGTCAGGAGAAAGTGGGCTAATAAGATCAAAAAAATTTACATTAAATGCAGTGAGAAGAAGCCTCGTATTTGCTATGCTGCAGAATTTGCATATTGCTCCAATTACCACATGCTTTCTGTGCCGCTCTTCTTTTGGCTCTTTTGAAAACGGGCAGCAAATTGCATTATTCACAGGCACAGCTCTTAAAAACTTGCTGTAGATCATCTGAAAGACTCTGACATCCTCGGAATCAGAGGTTTAAAGTTTGCTATTCCCTCAGTGTTTGAAGATACAATGGTTTACGTATTCTTTAACTAAGGGGAATTGGCAATTGTAGCGTGCGCTGTGTGCGCCATGGCCGTGCCTTTATCTTAGGATCCCTATTCCGTACCTTCTCATTGCACTACAGACTCAAAACTTGATTTATTTTTCTAAATCCCCTTTTTAGAGAAGAATTTGAGTTGAGAAAATTCTGTTAAAACGACATGCATGCTCGGGAAAAAAGGGCAGGTCTCGTGTTTGTCCGTCCGAACGGCCAGGGGAAGCCGCAGAGCTCCCTGTGCTGTTCCTGGGGAGCTCTGCACAGGGCAGATACAGGACGGTGTTTTTCTGCCCACACACTGAAAACATTCGGGTGAAACTCTGCAGTAGTGAAAAAAAAAATCTCTTTGCAGCAGCAGAACACACGGAACAGGACACAATTTCTCCAGTGTTAGAAAGAAGAATGAAATTACATGCTGGGGACTGCGACCCCGATTCTTTGCCACGTTTGGTAAATGATTGCACATGAAATACCAGAGTCCATGAAGTGCAAAACAAAGGGAATCAAATTCTTGGCGTACTTTGGTCACTCCTATTTTAACGCTTGCATGATGAGAACGACAGACATTATGCCAGAAAGCAGGCAAATTCGTTCAGGTTCACATACAAAAGGCACTGGAGGCACAACACTAGGGAATGAAGCAAGGAAACAAATGCTCATTTCTAGACCCTTTTTTCTCTTTATATGACAGGAGGCTGGGCTGTCTCCCAGGGGCTATAAAATGTAGAAAAGCAGCAAAAGCACCAGGCAGCTGAACTAGTCCCCGTCCCCTAATGCTAAAAACCAGAAGAAAGGCCAAAACTGGGGGTCACGCAGCACCGACCACGGGGCTGCCAATGCGCAAAGGGACAAACCAACACACATACGGTAAGTCAGTAGCTGTGACAGAAGTCCTTCCATGTCAAAACCCTTTGTTGCAAGACGCACAGCTGCCCTTTGTGTCCCTGGTGCTGTGCTCTCCCTGACAGCTCTCCCGGGGGAGCGGGAGCAGTAATTTCCTTTGATTTGTTAACAGCCGGCGCGAATATGCTGGATGCACAACACTCTTCCTGCTCGCGGCTATCGGTACCTAGACGAGCCTTTTTCCTGTGTCTCACACCCCACGATTAACTGCTGGGCTGCTCCCCGTGCTGCTAGTGATGTTTCCCAGGGCTTTACCCCAGGCGAGCACGGTGCTGCTCTTCATCAGCCACCGCTTCTTCTCCTGCTCGTCCCCCAGGCACTTGGCCATGGGGAACCCACGGCCCCGCGAGGCCCTGGGCACTTACTGAGCTGAATCCGTACGGGACAGCACAAGGCGCTGGTGCTTTGTTTAGTCAGAGCAGGAAAAGAGCTTTGGAAACCTGCTGAGGAGGTTTTAACATCGCACCCTGGGGGCCAGGCCTCCTGTGCCAAGGAAGTGCAAGAGTCCTGTGGGTTTTGAAATGCTACGGAGTTAGTCTTTCGTGGGGCATTCTGGTAACAAAGGTATTTTCTAATTCCTGTGAGGCAAACTGCCACCACACAGATCTTAGAGGAGACTTTTATGTCTGTAAGTAACTGGGGAGGTGGATTGACCACTCACAGTCTCTCAGCTGGGATTGAAGTTAATCTAGGTTTTGGTCTGACCAATGCACTTACCGCAGATAATCCCCGTTGTTGTCAAGAGCTAAGTTTGGTATCTCCTGTTAGACAGCTGTGAGCAGATGACTGAAGGGGTTTTAGGTCATTCAGAGACACCCGTGAATTCTGGGCAAAGCGTCTGAACATGCTTCCTGTGGGACAGCTCGCTCCAATGCACAGCTAAAAGCCCTGACCTTGCTGTAGTACCTGCACTGCCTCGGGGTCTGCTTTCTGTAGAACAAAGCTCTGGCTTTACATCACAACCCGGCAGCACACACTGGGGTCCCCGGAGGCATCCCAACTCCCAGCAGCATCAGCAAGCGTAGCTAGCATCAAAACGAAGCCTACAGACAAACGTTTTTATGCTCTCTTCAGAAAATCCGAGTGCAGGAAAGCCGCTTTTCACGGTAGAAATACCTACCTATCATCTGAGCAATCGTCTTCTCATATTCCGAAACTATTTTCCTATAAGGGGAACAAAAACAAACAACTTTTGGCAAACATCATCATTGCTAATACTTATGTAGAAAATAAAGCTACTCAATAACTGAACTAGGGTACTAAAACCAGGATACAGACCCCACACCACACTATTATTAGCTCTTTCTTACCTACGTAACAAAGAAAACTCCCAGCTTAAACGTTGCTCCTTTGCAGGGAGGGAAAAGGAATTGCTTTGAAACAAACTGTTACTTGAAACATGCCCAAAGTACATTGCCAATCCTGATTGAAACATAAACAGGATTGCATCCATTTCTTTCTTCCATCCCCTCTTTATTCTGTTTGCTTATTTTAATGTAAACACGAAGCAAAGTTATCACTGGTAGGCAAGTAAACCCAACGGGAGTGCAGCTGGCCCGCATCCAAAACGTATCTAATCTTTACTCTGAATGTGAAGAACCGATCCACTCGCACTTAAGAGAAAATGGCTAAAACATTCACTTATGGAGCACGAATTCCATCACACCCTACTTCACAAATCTGTTTTGAAGCAGAGGGGGTAAAATATTACTTTTAAGACTATTTCACTTTACGTACTCACGGTAGGCTTTAAGTTTCCTTCTTGAAAAGAGGTTAGCCAAAATAAGCAGATTAAATGTGATTTAGAAAGCTGATCCATCCCCTTCCAGAGCCAAATAAAGCTAATAAAATGAGACTAGCTTGATCAGTGCTTTGATTTGTGAGCCACACAGGACTGCCTACGAAAAACAAAATTACTGCACACTTCATCTGAAGTGGATATTCAGAACAGCCCGCTGGTATGTGAATACATATTTTGTCAAGTCTTAGCTCGCCTTCACGTGCCCCATTTCAGCTCACTCTGCTGCAGTCGGTGAGGTTACAGCAAGGATGCGGGAAAATCCCAGGGCAGAAGTCAGTGAGGAAAGGAGAGAGCCGTGGAGCTCCCCAAAATCAAACGCAGCAACTCCAGCACTGCCTGAGGGAAATCTGCCTCGGAAGTGGACCCCAGGCCCCGGGATCACTCTCACCTCTAAAGAAGACTACCTCAAAAACCTGCTGTAAGCAGTAGGGATGTTAAAGACTTGTCATATCCTTGTAATACCAGTCACCTTCAGGAAGCTTTATCATCCTAGAAAAATGAGCCAAGGACTCAAGGCAATGAATACGGCATTAAAAGCTGTTACAGTCCTCCACCTCCCAGCCTGGGCTCTACCATGGAATGTGGCAATGAAGCGAAAGAACGTGATCTATTCCTTCCTTAGAGCAGCTTCGGCTAGTTCAAGCACTCGCCGCATTCTGTGCGCTACCCACCCTCACACAAATAACGTAGCAGCTGGTCAATAAATGTGGGTGCTGCAGTGCCACAGTGATTTTAATAATATTCAGTTTGGAAAGAGAGGTAAGTCTGGGCTTGTTCCAGATTCACGTCCAAGGGCTTTTTTTAGTCAAGCAGCCTACGGAAAGGTCACATTAAGGAAGGGAACCCAAGGTTGCTGGCCATTGTGTTCCTTTGTGATGGTGCATCTTAGCCCGCCCTTGAGGTGCCACATGGGCTTAACTTCTGGGATTTTAGGCCTTTCAGTCTACTAGTGAATTTCTGCAATTTCCTAAGTCATAAAAACACAGAAATCCAGGGCTACCTCTCCAGAGGTCACCTGCTTGACTTCCCACACCCAGGCATGATCAATTAGACCTCCAAATGAGGCCTGCCTCTGGATGTACCCTTGGATTACGGTATGGCCCATCACTGGTTATCTGTTTGACAAATGTTACTTTATTATACTTTCTCACCTTGGCTCCAGTTTTTTGGATTGGTATTTCCTCCAGCCTGACATTTTTCTGGTGACCTAGCTGGTCCCGGGATATTCCAGGCAGAACATGCAGGGCCTGCATACAGGAGCATTGCTTCTCCTTTTGGGGTAAGCGATGCTTTTACGCTTGCACTGCCAGATAATCCCTGACTTTCCCTTCATTCCTTGCTTATAATTATGTCACGTATAATTACCGCATCTTTAATTTACCACACATGGACCGATTTAACATCTAATCTTCCAAGTGCAATCTTTCTTTGGGCACACACGCACATTTCATCATTTTGTGACAGTACCAGCCAGACCTTTTCCCCATGTACGGTAGGGATGTGTCTGTGGGAAATTTGGCTTACATAAGGTGTCTTTTTTTTTTTTTTTAATCAAATTTTATTGAGGACACAAACACAGAAGCAAGCTCCTGTGAGGAACACGAAGGTATAGATCTACAGTGAGTCAGCTGCTCTGCATCATCCCTGCTCTCCTTTCATTAAGGAATAAGCAACCTCTGCCAGTGCTTGTTTGCAGCTGGCAGGCACGTGCAACCCAGGCAGTTCCCAGGAAACAAAGTACCACACTGGAGCGTGTGCTGAACTCTGAGTCATTCTTTATACAGTTGCTAGGGTTTTTTTTCATTCCATGTGTTGCTCCTTAGATTTGACTGCTTGCAGTGGCTCCTTTCCATTTTGCCTCATTATGCACTGAAAGAGCTGTGCCAGGGTTTTGGTTCCTTTCCCAAGCAGAGCGCAGGAGGTGAGAGAACTCAGCGGGGTGCTGGGAGATGGTTCCTTTCAAAGAAATCAAGTGGCTGCCCTTGCCTTTTGCAGATGCCTCTCTTAAGATGCTTTGGCTCTAAGCCCCACACTCCTCTACTCAAATCTGCCACGTGTGACTCCTGGCATCCCTGCTAGTGTTTGTTGACTTCTGCACCACAAACCCCTATTACCTCTCCTACCTAAGTACAGTTTTCTGGGATGCCAGCAGGAATTGCACGTGCAGGTCATCCCCCGAGACAGTTCATTGGCCTTACCTTTAAGCTACCTGGACTTTTAACTTTGGAAAGAAGTTGGCACTAGAAAAGTGATTTTGAAGAAAAGTCAGTCCCTGAATTGAGCACAGAAATTACCACTCAAAAGATGTTCAAATAATCTGTCAGTTCTCTTTCATTTATGAGTTAAGGGCATGGAGGTTGAAGACGGTCTCTGTCTGTTTGACAGTAGAAAGTAATAGACTCCATAAAACACTTCTACAAAGTCTCTTTTAAAATTGATGACTTTCTCAGATTCTGATTGATGAGCAGGTCAAACTTATCTGTATGTTGCTCTTATGACATCATCACTGTTAAAAGAAACCACACACAGAACAGTTGAAACTTTCAACTTACTAAATGGGAAGCAAAAATGAGTCTTTGAGCAACACCCTTCACCTCGTCTACTACTGTGACTTTGTCGTCACCTTTGCAAATGACAGGGACCTGGGCTGGGAAGGAAGGTCAAACCTGCTATGTTCCGGTATACAAATATTTAATGTAACAGAGACAGGTTTGCAAGGAGAAATAAAATACTACATAATACTAAAAGAACTACAATACTAGTAGTTCTTTTAATACTAAAAAAATATCTTTTAATACTAAAAGAACTACAGAAAAACTCTAGGAAGACCTGAAAAGCTCAGGATCCTTCTCTCAGCTCTCAAATGGAGCAGCAAAATCCAAGATAAACACTGGTTAACTGAAATCAAGCTTAGAGTGTGATAATTAAAAGTGTAGCTCAGATCAAAGAAAAGCACGCTGAATTTTCTCAAAGGTCAACGCTCAGGGCGGTTCCTCTCCAAGGAATGTTTTTCCACTGCCAGCTGATTTTTTTATAATGTTAAAGAAACTTTTTACAATGATCTCCTGAAGGGAGCCTCTACTACTCATACCTATATTCAAACCTTCACATGCTCTTTTCTGTTGCCAAAATTATTTGCGGAAAGTGAATTTTAAATCAGCATGTGCACATCTCTGCCAGCACTGCAGGCAGACTCAGTCAGTCAGGCAAGAGAAACACCACAATGCAATTCATGTGGGAATTCACAGGTGTGCTGAGCAGCACGAACTGGAGAAAATTCTTTCTTTACGTTAAGGTTACATTAGATGAAGACCCATTATCTCAGTATTCTGAGGATGTAAATGAGATTAGCAACATCTAAGTCTTCAGTGACTACCTTCAACAACGGTGCCCACCACACATGGCAAAAAATATCAGTTTAGGATAAATCTAGAGTCTGCAGTTAAACATAACTGAACAATTCCAGCTAACCAAAATAATTATGTACTATCCACAGTCTGAAAGCAGAGACTGTCAGCGTGGTTAGTGACAAGTTAATAACCCACCTCATTTCCATCACTTCTCTTCTGCTTTCTTCATATTTCTCTTTCCACTCAGATACTTCTCTTTCCTTGGCCACAATCTTAAACAAAGGAAAAGAAAAGAAAAAAGTGATTCATTAAAGAAGAAATTAAACAAGTGTGCAATATATGAATTTATATTCAATTCTAATTAACAGGTATAGTTTTCAAATGTATAATGGGGTTCAAATACAAGCATCCCCAATGATTTTTTCTTGTACAGACTTTAAGATGCAATTCAAAAAGTTTGGATGTGAAATCATACTCATTTCAAAAAACTAACTTAGTGAAGCAGACACAATGTTGTCTCATGTTTCACCCCGATCAGAACAAGGACACTTTTCAGGAACTACTACATTACTCTATACAACGTCTGATTCGGAGACCTGAAATAACTTTGTACATGGCTTTGGAATATGGTCCCACGATTTGTTCTCTAAGGGGGCTCTACAGTGTCTGCATGCATACGTAGGGCTGACTGTCCATTAAATTTTATACTCAAAGGACGGAGTTCCTTCATGCTCCTTTTGTTCACACAATCTATCATAAAATTCAGAACACGAGACTGTACCATTTTGTCTAATTGTTAGACACTGCAACGGGCTTCATAGAGAGGGTGGTTGACACCCCGTACCTGTTGGTGTTTAAGAGGCATTTAGATAAGGCTCTTAATGATATGTTTTAATTTGGTGTCAGCCATGAACAGTTGGACTGGATGATTTTTGTAGGTTCCTTCCACCTGAAAGTATTCTACTCTATTCTAGTACTAGCCAGACTAATTTTTTATGTATCTTTGAAAAATACTTATGATTCCTGTTTCCAGCATCTAACAATTTTTATAAAATTATATATCAATGTAAAGAGACACAAAATACAGTTAAAAGCAATATTTTTTTTCTCATATAACATCTGATTTTCATTAACATCAAAAAAAAAAGTAAACTTACAGCGTAGTGGCATTTGCTTTGGTAGCCTCTAGTATAGCTTTAGCATGGCTGAGAATAGTCTCAAGAATAGTAAAAGTAATCATAATATGAAGAATTTGGGAGAAAATAAGGAAGAGAAAAGTAAACCACCAGGGACACGTATTTTCTGTTATAAATTCTGAAAAATTACCTCAGCTCTGGCCAGTCGTAGTGCAGAGTCTAAGTCTTGCTGGGGGTAGAGAAGACTTGTGGTGCTTTCTGTATCTGAGGTGCCGATCCGGGAGTACAGCGCACTTTTAGAGATGGAAACATCTGCTGGGATAGCAGGTTCTCTCTGTGTGTTTGTTTTTTTAAATACAAAGAAATGAACCATTAAATATGTGTTTAGCTAATGTTTTCTGGGTGCTAGGCACCAGGATCCTGAGCTAGGACTAAAAGCCCATGCACTACTAAATTATAACAGCAGTAACACTGACAAGGAAATTTCAATTTAGCAACGATAAAATAAACATTTAAAATCCATGGTAAGCATCCGAAGGGCCATATAACTCTTACTGGGAGAAAATAAAGATAGCACTTTGTCCCCAGTATTTTAGGGTTTTATTTTAGACAATTTACTACCTTCTGATGCAGAGATTTCATAAAAACATCCACAAGAAATGCACATCAGCATAGGAAACTAGAATTGGAGGCAGAGAGCTCATTAAGGGGAAATATGCTTCCATAAAAATTGATGAAATCAAAAAAATCAGAAGAAAGTGGATGTCCCACCTTCCTAGTTCTGCCGTGGCAGTATACTATCACATAGATATACTATATATCTATCATAAAAACTTTTCATAAAAACTGTGAATATATAGGTGATGTTGTTGCCCTGCTGGTATTTAGGCATGCGATTAGTATGTTAAATGAGGTTTTATTTGCAGCTGCTGCTCTTGCTCATGTCGGTGGTCCACACTGACTCAGATGGAGAGTAGCATGTGAAATGAGGAAGAGAGCAAAAGAGTTACAGGAAACTGTGATGCTCCACCTTGTAAACACTCCACATATAAACAACTCAAGTTACAGTGCATTAAAACCAAGAAGTTTATAAAAGACAGCTAGGAACGTGATAAACAAAACCCACACGTCTTGAGACACCATGTGCAGCAGGCCGACGGTCTGGATGCGTACGCTTGGCTGCTGGAGCAACAGCAGTCTCCTTGTAAGCACTCTGTAGCATAGTGCCTCTCCCCTGAACTTCTTTCCCTACAGCACTTCCCTCAGAGCTGACCCTCTGTATCAGAGGCACCACCACAGCTTTTTATGTCCCTCTGTCCCCTCCCTATGCTTCACAGGTTGTGATCAAGCAGCTAACTGGCCCGCGCTGACGGCCCGGCTGGGCCCTGCCTCGGCCCAAAATGTCCTCCCTTTCAGCTGCTGGCGGCCACAGAATAATTTTGGGGTGGAGGTGACCGTATCCCCGTTGCTGGGATTTAATGTTCTCCTCCTCTCTCAGTTAGGCATGAAACTTGCCAAGGAATCAGAATTATGGGGGAAGGAGGAGGAGAGGCCACAGCCCCTGTCTGAGGAAGCAACCTTGGAGCCCGCTGGGCCAAGGCTTTGCCACTCATTTTATTGTTCACTCAGAGACCCAGGAGCGGGTCCCCTGCTCACCCACAGCCTTTTGACACCTTTCCTATTAGCCAGAGCATTGCATAAAGTCAGATTTCTGGGGCCAGCCCAAGTTAGCAGGATTTTATGGTTGCTTAGCACTAACAAAAAGGCAAGATAAGGCTTATCTGTGGAGAAACAGGGCCTGCCATGTAGCTCTTGCACTCAGTGTGTAGATATCTTTAATAATAATACATATATATATATAAGATAAAAATATTTTATTGTTAAAAAGTGTTTTTTATTACTATTTTTATTAATAAAACAGGAGAGTTGTAGCTGCTTGAAGCACAGGAAGATGAAAGCGAGTAACTAACGCGTGAATCAAGGCTCAGCCCTCCTCCCCCCAAGGCACACGCAAACAGATCTCATTTATATCAGCAGCACATGCTTTGTATCAACGCAGTTGAAGGCAATTTTGTCAGATGCTATTCCATAAATCCTTCACTTGCTCACAGCATTTCTTGCATATCCTCAGAACTAACAGAAAGGCTCCAAAGGCTTTGCAATCCTTTCTGAACTCTCACATCACACCTTACTGAAGAAGCTGCCTTAAAAATGATACGCAATGCTCATTCTACGAAAACACAGGAACGGATGTTATGAATTCCACATCTGTGGGCAACATGAGGATACCACATCAGCAACGTTAAAAGGCCAGACAAGAAAATTCAATTAGAGCACTAGTAAGCTAAACAGCACTTCAAAACACCATGCTGCATGTTTGTTGATATAGGAGTCTCACTAATCTGCCTTTAAAAATGAACAAAAACACAAAGCAAGAGCCATTTGACTCAGTACTTCTAGTATTTATGGTGCAGGCCATTCATCTTTTTTGTAGCATTTAACCACAAACTCACAAATAATCAATTCCAACACAACAAGGAGGTGCAACCTCAGTTTCAGGGGATTTTCCTACCTCAGCAAAAGATCTACTGAAATTACAGAACCTGTATTCTTGAAATTATCTCCCAGTATACAACAACATTGCAGGAAAAAACACATCTGGGACACAAACTCAGGCATCTGTGTATATGCGTATATAGAAGAACACATGGTGCTGTCCACAGATCTCAGTAAAGGTAAAACAGGCAATAAATAAAACTACTGCTGTTTAAATTCTGTATTCTAGCTTCAAAAAAATGTACTTAATTTCCTCCTCAAACATGAAGCAAGAAAAACTGGGAGATGAAAAAGAGCTATTAGATCATCAAAGCTGCCCTCCAAAGAAAGGCCATCCTGAAGATCAATCTATTGAACTGTATATATCATATTTCAAAAGCCTCCTGCCACGTAATTTGCTGGATCTCATGAAGAGATTGCTGGCAAATATTCATTGTGGCATAGGAAACACAAATTTCCTTAAGCTCATACAAAAATGTGTCAAAGTAACTGCCAACATGGTGATTTTTAAGGAAAAAAGAACATTTAAAGCATTTAATACATACTTATGCATTTTTTGTGTATTGCACTTAACACCCCACTAATATGTTTTTTTCCAATTCTCTCTTGCATTTGAGTAAATTGTACAAACAAATAATATCAATGACATGCAAGAAAACTTTTAAAATTTCCCCAAAACAACTACAAAAGCTCAAGCTCTTAGAACTTAACCAGTTAGTTGAAATGCTGGCAGTTACTGGTCCCACGAGTATTGTCCTGACTTTGGAAATACTTCATGCAAGTCCCAGCTGGGCTGCTGGCTTCTCTCTTTGGCAGGAACATAACAAACCCTCTGTCAGAGCATCCTGTACTGGTCTTTGCGGTTTTATCTCAAAAGCCAATTTTACACAGCTCCAAACTGATGTCCAATTCCCTAGTTGATATTTTCTACCTCCAAATATTCCTATCATCAGAAAATAAAATAACCCAACAGGATGACAGTCAGTGCTTTCAGTTCAATGCCTAACTGCCAAGATGGTAAGCAGTTAATTGGGATAATAATAAGCATAGGGATTTATAAGTCACCAAACCTCACACAGAAAGATTAGAGTCTGCAGGGAATTACTACTAAATGTAGGTCACTGCGATCTTAGTGTAAATATTGGAGAGCGCAGGGCACTTCCCCTTCTCTTCCAGCACCTTTTACAGAAACCAGATATCTGACCAGCCTGGGAATAAATGCATATTGATTAACCAGCTGCAGTTATCTTGCTTCAAGAAGGGCAAAGTGCAATAAAATGAAGAAAGGTGCTGCAATGAAAATGGTAAGCAGTTTTTATCATAGTGTTTAGGGAAATATGTATTTAGCCCTGCTGAAAATTAGCTTACCCTCTAAAGCACTCACACACTGTCTGGGTGCATAGCAAATCTCATATCAAATCTAATCTTTTAACTAATTGATGCATGTGCACACAGGTCAATGGAGGTGTAACAAGACCTGTTTATGCTTGCAACTCTATTGAGAAGCCAGTAAAATCCAGGTGCAAGTTCTCTGCGTGTGGTTTTACTAGAAAAAATGGTATACTTGTCTGAAGGAAATAAACCTCTCTTACTACCAGGAGAGCATCCCAAAGTGTTGATACTCTAATCTCTTTTGTCCCTATGCCTTTCCTTTCAGTTTCTCTCCTTCACTTGTCAACACCCAACTCCACACCACCTCAGCATCTGCAGAGTGGCTGACAAAAACCCAAGTGGCTCTGTTCAAGTTGCACCTACAGAAAAATGACCACAGGAGGAGTAAGGAGGACTGTTTGTGCTTGTTACCCACCCTGCAAGGGCTTAGCAAATGCTAAATGTAGTTATACAACACGAAGGAAAGAACTGGCCAGCCAACCAGAAGGGAAGCCTGCCAGGTAGTATCAGAACTTAAGTCGCTGCAGCTGTCTGGTGGATCCTATTATATGTAATCCAGGCCATCAGTCACTGTAGGTCACAAGGTTTGCCATCACAGGCTAATTTAACATCAGCATCCTCTCACCTAAACAGTAAAGCTATCTGGGGACAAAAGTCCTTCCCAGCCTAGCATGACATCCATATTATTCAGCTAAAACAAATCCTGTGACTGGGCTGAGACAGGGCTGTGGGAATGTCCCTGTGCAAACCCAGTGAGGACCACGTGCATCCCTACAGCCGTGCACAGCATCCCTCTGAGGAGGCACTAGCTTGTATGCCATACAAGTGACAATGAGAAAAAAAGCTTTAGATCTTCATGAATAAAGATAAACCGTGTTAGGGAGGCCTTCTTCCTTAGGAACAGCCCTTCCAGGCCTGCTGCAGTCCCATTCTTCAGGAGCCTGAAGGCAGGATTGATCGAACCTCTCACCTCTGAACCCTGGGATGCGTGCGTACCTATTTCTTGCCTTAGCTTTTGTTAATTCGGCTGCAGCAGTACTCCACAGGTGGAGCAGGTGGCAGCATTTCTGTGTGCGGTACTGCTTTCAGCATGCTCTTCTGTGTCACGCTGTGGTGCGCCCAGCTTTGCACTGCACTCTGAGAGCCTTAGTTACCTTGTTAAAGTAAAAGCAGCACTGCCTTAGTCTGAGCACACAACACACACACGGCAGGCACAAAACAGATACCTCGGCATCTAAGGAGCGGAAAGAAGACAAGGTAATCTGCCTGGCTAACTTCAGTGCTTCTATCCTCATTGCAGCAAACTCTAACTCCTCCTGTCAAGTGTTTGGTTACGAGCAATCCACAAAAAAAAAAATGTATTCAGAACACAGCAAAAATGTTGAACACGTTAAAAAATTGAATGTTATATTCTAATGGAGAATCCTGACAATTCCTGGGTGACACACATGTCCCATATTCCCTTCACGTCCGGAACATTGGTACAAAATGCCTGTCTGTGGTTAGTTTTGAGAGAGCTACACAGGCAATTTTTATTAGAGGGTAAGTATGGATAACGCTTTGGGTAAAAATAAATGTTTTCTGCAGTTAAAGCTGTTTTTCACAGACTTCTCCCCTTTCATTCTCATTTCATGTGAATTTATGCCAGCTGCCACTTTCAATTCAACCTTTGCCATTTTGAAATTTCACTGTGAATATTCTACAAAATATGTCCTGACACACAGAACTGCTCTGCAGATGGATTTGCTTTTCCTAGAAGAAACCATGCCAAATTCTGCATTAGATGGATTACCAGAACAACAAATCCTAATTTTCATTACAGCAGGATTCAGATCTTCATCTCTGAAAATGCATTCAGACCTATTAAGGTCAGGTGTCAAGATAACTCTCCACAAGAGTCCTGTGTTCAAGCTTTATAGGGTTAGGGTTTTACAGCTGCTTTATAAAAACTACTGCAAAATATACATACATCAATGCTATGGGATAGCTGAAACTGTCGAGAAAACTTAAGTTCAAATTTATGTATTATATGAATTAAGGTAAAATCTTTCTGTTCCTTAGGTTCCTGAAAGGCCAAAGTTACTTTGGGAAGAATTAAATGATTGTTTTCCTTCCTTTCTACTTCCACTCCAAGTTACCTCCCACCTCTTTCCGACAAGGTAAAGCATTCTCTGCCTAAAGACAAACTCTCCAACTCATGAAAAAGCGACATTTATATGGCTGCTACAAACCTGCAGTTTCTGAGCAAATACTGGCGGGTTCTTTTCTGCTAAGTCAGGATCTAGGTATTCAGGCTGATCACATATTGAGGTTTTCTTAGATATCCTGTTGAGAAGAGCATCAGCAGAGACAAAGGAGTCTTCAGGAGATGGCTGGGGGGTAAGAAGGATATTGAGTAAGTAATGGAGATTGCCCAAGTAATTGAGGCTGAAAGCAACAGACATGTCTGCAAATCATTGATTCCTACTAATTTCACACCTCACAGGAGATTTCCTTTTTCAATACACAATTTAGAGGTGTAACAGATAAACATCAAGAATAATTCTTCCTAATTTACTAAGTTATACCTAAGTTATGTTCACAGTTATAAGATGACCAGGATAAAGACATAATATGAGGCTAAAACGAATTAGGACGTAAGCTAGACCTCTCAGACTTGAGCACCCAAGGCTCCATACAGTGAGAAAACTCTTCAAGCTAATTAAAATGCTTTGTAATGCTGTATCAACAGCATTGTTAAACAGTATAAATTATGCGTAAAATTAAGGTGAGCTTATTCTCATTCTGCTCTTCAGTAAATCATATGTTGTCATATAACTCAGCGAGTCTAGTGCTGTAGGCACATATGAAATAAGTTCTTCTGGAGAAGTGGAAGCCTTAAAGGAACCTTCTTGAACCCGAGAAACAGTGCTCTAAAGTCTGTGTGCACTGCAGGCTCAAGAAAGGAAGAGGCCACTAGTAATTAAAATCCAACCCAAATAAGCCAGTGAAAAAAGTGATTTAACCAGAAGCTGGGCTGAGTTCTCAGGGTCAAAAAAAAAAAGTGAATTTTACATTATCAGCATCACACGACAACACAATTAACAGTTTACAAGAAAATGTGAAAGGCCACCTGTTTTGTCCAACAGGTCATTTTGTAATTTTGAAATCTTACACCACATACAACAGAACAAACCATGTCTCTATGTTTGTTTTAAAACACCCCTTTTATGTATAAAATACCTCTGTATATATCAGGTTAAAGCACAGCGTAAAAAAAACCTGTATAATAAAAAAGCACACCAAAATGTCAGCTTGGAATAACCCATCAGAAGAGCATTTAAGCTATGGGAAACTTCTTACGCATTCCATCAGTTCCGTCAAACTATCTCACTTAGGTCCTCACAAACTATCACTTAGGTCCTACCACAAGCGGTTATTAAGATCTCTAAGCATTAGGCTGAGTTTTCACTCTGCTTGCAAGATCCACATGCTCTGCCCCTTGTATGACATGAATGATTCCCAAGCTCTTAACGTAAATTACTTACTATTTCAATAGCCTCTGGAGTTGTTCCTAGGGTCATGGGCTCCAAGTCTTTCTGCTTTGACTTGTCTGGGGACTGTAAGTGCGCCTCTTGGCTGGCAGTTAGGACTCGGGAAGCTGGATGTTGTATTTTTATTCCAGAGGATTGTTGGGCTTCAGGGTCTTCAAAACTCGACCTGGAAAGGGATTATGTACAAGATTTCAGGATGGAGCACAAGGCTTTCACAATTCTGCTTCTGGTAACACCTAAATAAGTCCTCTTTGGTACTTTCATGTGTGTAAATATAAATATTATTTCACCTCATCTTTCTCCCATTATATCTCATAACACTTTGCAATACCCTATAAAGCAACACACTGGAGCCATGTAAATAAACCCAGTTCCATCAGAAAGGCTACTTACATTCCTTAAATATTTCTCACTTGCCTTTTTTACCCCTTTCTCATTGTGACCTAAATCTCTCCCAAGAAACAATTTTTCATAAGAACAGATGTCCTTAAAGAGCAAAATTTTTGGAAAGCAAACACAACCCACACATCCTGTTCTGCTGAACTAGGCTCATTGTTTAGAGCATACAGCTAGGCAAGTCCCAGTGACAAGTTGCAATTAGCAGATTTCTAGATTGAAATGAAAACAACCTAATTATCTGAGAATAAAAACGTAAGAAGGAAGCCATAGCCTAGTGAAACAGTTGCCACTATCATTCTATTTGGTAAGAATATGAAGAAATACATGTCCTTAATCCTTCCCATTGCACAACTTCCGTACCTTTGCCCTCTGTTCTCTATCGTATGTGTACACAGATGGGAATCTATTTATAAACAAACAACTCAGCAACACAGAAGCAGAGAGAGGAAGGACTGCCTGCACGCATGCTAGGATGGCAGCTCAATTCCCTGACACCCTTTTCCATTGCTGAATTTGTTTGCAGCGAGATACCCTGAGCACGGCGTCGTGGAATCGGACAGTCTGATAGGAGGCGATTTGACTGGGCTCTCTTGCTGCGCATCAAACATCAGGTACAAAGATTGTTTCTTCGGGGTGCTGTCATCCTGCTGCCAAGAGGAAAAGAAAGACTCATTAACCAATTCAGCCACTCCCAATTAATGTTAATTCACTGCTTTAAGTGACCGAATGACTTGACAAGCAGCTAACAACGTAGGACTGTAATCCAGCCCATGCTAACTGATACTGAGATGATCCCTGTAAGGAAGGGACCATTACAGAACGTAACCTAAACAGTTCGTTCTTTATAATGGTTCCTCCTTTCCCACTTCGGAGTTCATCAGGCACGAGGCACCTGTTGAGTGAAAGTTACCAAAATATTCACTGAAATCAACATTTTTCTCATCAGTTTATGCACCTGACATACGCACTTATTTTTTTTAGTCCCCTGTGGATATTCCCCCACTGAATCTATTCAAGCTATCAAATGCATGAATTAAATGGAAGGCCAAACACCTGATAATATATAATACTGCATTCCATATTTCACCTTCATTCTGAATTCTGTCAGGATTCCCTCCATCTTCTCAAAAGTTTCACTCTCAGTTTCTTAAAATAGCTCAGTAGCTGGTGTAGACAGCTCTGTACTCTACACTGCTGGGACTGCTGAGTTGCTTTTCATCTCCAAAAAAAAAAGAACTACTATGATACTAGCTTGAAAATAAAATAAAATGGAACAAGCTCTACAAGATATGGGACAACAAAGCACATGCAATTTACTTCTGTTTTGCCAATTTAAAGGAGCTGGGTTTGTAAATCTGCTTCAGGCACATTATAATTAATTTAAGGGGTAGTGAGGTTGATGGCATTATCAGGATAGTGGGTTATGACAAGGGAATGCAAATGAATGGAAATGGAAGTGAGAACTTACAGGCACAGAGGAGCCAATTTTCTCCATATATTCTATTTCATATGAGTTGCCATATTCCAATTCTGTAACAGAAACAAAAAAGAGCCATTAAATACATGCCATGAATTAATTTTTGCATAAGTAAATGAGAATTCTCATTTACGAGGGCCATTCCCATGCTGAAATTTTAATCTGATACTTTTCTGTGAGATATTAAAAATAGAATATACAGAGAGAAAGCAGAAGATGTACTTGCACCGATTTTCAACAATGAATCTATGACACATATCAGGCAAATGGAGTTGCCTGAAAAAATTCTGCTCTATCAGCTTGCCCGAGATTCTGCCTCAGAGCTTAGAATATTAACAGTTTCAGAGCACTTCCTGAGCAGATAACTTTCCCCTATTGTGTTATCTTATCACAGAAAACACATTTTCAATTATTTGTAACGCTGATTCCAGTTTCCTGTAATGTACAGAAAAAGCAAGCTGTTGTAAAATAAAATCACTTCTGTTCCTTAATGTATATCATACAGTTCTTAATTAAGAAGGACAACTGTGGTATCACTTGAGATAAAAGGATGTGTAAAATACCTGCATGCTCGGTGAACAAGAGGTGAGACAACAAAGGCCCAGTTCACTCGGCTGGTTTTGTGTTTAAGTAACGGAGGAAAAGCCTGAGGCAGGAAGGTTTACAAGGAACCCTAAATCTAAACCCTAATAAAAATGCAAATCTTTACTGCTGCTGTACTTCTAATTTCCTAATTGCACTAGACGGAATAACCACCATTTCCCTTCAATACCTGGTCACCAAGTGGTGAGCAGATACAGAGGAAGACAAAGCACAGCGAACTGGAAAGGAGAGCGTCCCTTTCTGCACCCAAATAAAAGCACACTTTGTTCAGTGACACCTTAACTGAAAAATTAAAAGCATCATGAATTTGTCCTAGTTCTGTATTTTACCCTGTTGTCATGAGTCTAACGGTAACCATCTTTAGAGCATGTGTTCTTCAAAAACAAAGCAGCCCTAAAGATAACCTAAAGAGCACCTCGTACTTGCCATGTTTTGTTTTGAATAAAAAGCACCACGGGATACAAGAAACCCCAGCCTATGGATTTTGTAAAAGAGCCGCTGGAGAGGAACAGCCACAAACTCACAGGAACTGACCTCTGGGAGACATTAACAGTAAAATGTCTAAGTGAAGACACTGCTATAGGAGCAGGCTCCTCATGATGAAATTCCTGGCACCGTCTGTTTTAATGGCAATCGGAAGCCAGGCAAGACGGGCAACCTTCGGGTACCAGACACAAGCCTCGACCTAGTGAAAGCAAAACCAAACCTGAAGCAAGGAGATGGCAACAACCTACTGGACGAGGTATCGCAGAAGAAACCAAGGACCTGTCTTTGTGTAGTTTATTTACCTGCACACAGCCCAGTGAGGTGCACCACGGGTGCTTGTGGGCGGCTTTATGACCCCAGGCAGCCCCGAGTGAGCGCAGAGGCATGTTACCACCATCCTCTGCTGGCACAGGTGGCCGTGATCCTGCAGCTGCCTGCAGCACGCCTGGCATTTGCAACCCCGACTGGCTTTTGGGACAACACGTATTTAACTTACTGATTGCAGGCAGCAGAAGACAGGTGGAAATGCTGCAGCTAGGGACAAAAGGAACGACACGGCTCGCTAAACGCAGCTTGTTCGATCTCACTCATCTCAGAAGTTTCCAGCACGATTACACACCTCACAGACGCCTTTCCAAGGCACCTACTTTAAGATAACATCTCCCCTCCAAAACCTTGGGCTGCAGTTATGTCTGTACATTTAAATCTAGGAATGCCCAGGCTACCCTATGAGGTACGATAATTATCTTTTACAAACGCATACAACGGACTTACTAGGTGATGTCCTCCAACTCCTCCTACAAAGAGCGGCACAATTACATCAGAATTTTCTGCTAATAATTACTGCTAATTTCTGGTCTGTGAAATGCAAAAAAGACAGCAGTTATAAGCAGAGCTCACAACAGATGAGAGCTGGGTGTGCTGGCTGGCTCAGTGGCCGGGCTGTATCGGTACAAAGGCAGCGTTGGGTTACAGGACAGCAGTCACACCAGCGTCCGGGAGGGGTAAAAATATCTGCACTGACAACAGCACTGGGATTACTCATACGGCTATTGAAGCAGCAGGAGCAAGACTGTCAAGGGAAAAAATCATTATTTTTGAGAGATCTGAGAAGCGGAAGCATTGTTGATTATAATTAGCACGTAATCTGAAACTGACTATACCATGCGGCACACATGAGACAAGACAATTAGCATTTAATTAGGAGCTTTGTGCACTTTCTTCTACCTCTTTGATAGCTCAAATGATTGCTTTAGAGTCTCTCTCGCTCTTCTTTTTTTCCAATTCCTTCCATAAAATTAATTTTTTCCCAGATTTTGGTGGTTACTTTCTAAAAAATAATTCTTGTCTTAAAAATTTCTTTTAACGCAAGTTACGTGAATCTGCTATCTAAAACTTCTCATCTGGCTGTAAAACCAAATGCATTTACCCAGACTGAACTACTTATCTGAACAGAAGACTCAACAGATTTCCAAAAAGTCAGGACCATGCATGAGCATGTGCGAACATGTGCGAACATGTGAACATGTGTGATCCCATTAAAAGCAGGGTGATCATTCATGCCTTTTAATGTCAGCCACGTTTGACTTAAAAGCTTAACAGTTTTTAATCAGGCAAGAACTCCTCAGACCCAGGCTAAAATGGTACAGAGCAGCTCAAGTGGCAGCCTGGGACTCAGGTCAAAAAGTCAGGAAAAATAATGAAGTCTGATCAAGAAGGAAAAGTTTAAGCCAAGTTAAACTCCTGCATTCCTCCCACCCTCAAAGCTGACAATCTGCCCTGAGAGCAGATGTTGCAGAGCCATATTTCCTCCGGTAACCTCAGTGAAGGCCACACACACATTTCCAACTGGCCAAACTTTCTCTTCCACGTTTCGCAGACCTGGAGTGAAAGTCATCTTCATAGAAACTTCCAGCTTTAGCTTACAGCTGCTTACAGAAAGGTACTAGAGGAAAAATCGTAATAAGCTGCCATAGAAGGTGATATTGTCTGGCTCCTGAATGGCTACTGTCTTCCACGGGGGATATCCTGGCATTTTTGTGCATAAAGAGACCTGGATCCCAGAAGCCTGGAGGGGAGGTTGTATGTTAAGGGTCTTAATGCACAACCTTTGAGCAGGATTTTAACCTGGGGCCTTCAATACTAGAGCACATTTTCTACCACTCACGTGACAGGCTCAGGTACACTGGTACAGTGACCTGGACGTAGGAGCACTAAACAAGAGCAGTTTTGGCCCCTAGTCTCCTGTGATGTCTCAGAGAGAACAGGTAGCATGCACAGAAGAACATAGCTTGTCTATAAGTAACCATAAAAAGAAAGAAAAAGTCAATTTTCTCCAAAGGACTTTTTCCTTTTCCTTTGAGCTTCCTCTCTACTCACTCTTGAAAACCCAAGAGAGATCAATAGGGTTATTTATTCAGCTCCCCAGAACTGCCAAGTTCCTCAAACTGGTCCAAAGAGCATCATTTTTTTAGGGCTCCTAAAAAGTAACATTAGCCGGGTGCAGACAGTCCTGCATAAAGCATACCCTCGGTAGGAGAGCTGAATTTAGTCTCGTTAACAAACGTAGACAGATCGGACGGCTGCGGGTAATCCTGCTTATCCGTGTTCAGGTCCACAGTCATGCAGGTCCACTTCTGACTGGTCACCGAAGACGCCAGTTTCTCCTCATCTGTCGCATGAACCACCGTGGATATGACAGGAGGTGTTTCTGGAGTAGGCAGTGGGGTGGGATCCTGTAGAAAACAAGGGCTGATTAATGCTCTTCTCTTCCGTTAAGAGGCAGAATAGTCACCTCTGCAATCCTCTGCCTGATCACTGTCATCTTTTTAATTCCACACCCTTCACTGCAGCCCTGTATAAAATCCTTAAAGAAAAATACCAAGTGCTTCACTGGGAATTGTACTAGTGACAAGTCCTCCTAGATAGCTGAACTCTCTGATGATAAACGCTCGTGTTGCAAAGCTGCCTTGATATCAAGGAAGAAAGAAAACCCAGAACGGTTTAAATCTGCCAGGCACTTGACATAAGTGGCACCCATCACCCGTGACAGACGTCCCCGAGTAGCTACACCGACTTTTTAGGCTTCCCTCAAATGAGCGAGCCTGCCTAGGGCTGAGAGGTCAGGAACCCTTTCTTCACTTCTGGGCTGTTGATAAAAGGGGAGGACGGCTGAGGGGAAGATGAAAGCAGCACGGAAGGAGCCATCCCGCATCAAAGCGGTTGGGCTCCTACACACGGAGCAGCTTTTGTTAACTCCTCTTCCAAGAAAGCCACCTGCTGGCTGTTTATGACAAGGAATAAAACCATCCAAGCACATGCTCCTGGTAGAGCAGCCCATGTGTTTTATTTCTGTTTTCCTTCCAGCCCACCAGCTTTATGCACTCAGTGTCTTACTTTCTGATATAAATTTCCAAAGTGGATAGTTAGCTTCATTTTTCAGACTGATACCTGCCAATAAAAGGCATTTATTTACTCATCTTGCTGCTCTGTTTAATGTAGGACTTCCCAAAGCATGTTCACTAATAGCCTAATTGCAGTTCCCAGGCCTAATACACATTGGACTGGAGCTAATATACATCGCATGCGGGCCAAAAGTTTAATACCTTATGATTATAGGCCTACTTGCTACACCTGGGCATTAATATGCTTATATTCTTTACAACAACTGTTCTGTTATTAAATTCTACATGTAAGTAAAGGACATTTCTCTCCATGCCCCTCCACGAATACAATTACACGTCTCACAATGACGCAGCACGTTACCTGAGAAGGAGGATCGGATAGCGGGGATCTTTTTGGAGATTTTTTCACCCTAAAAGTATCACTAGAAATAGAATTAAAACAGTTAACGTGGTAATACCAGAATCAATCATGTCATTTCACACTTAGCAAGAGGCAGCTACAGAAAAATGCAATCTCTGGAAGCCTTTCTGCTTTAAAATCCCATCCATGAGGCAGCAGCACCACAGAGAACCATGCTGAAGGGACTTATTTTTGTCATGCGCTTGGAACAGGCCTCGATTCCCCAAAAGCTGAGAAAAGCAGGATTGCCATATTTCTAAATCCAAGGGGAAAAAAAGGTTTTCTTTCCCATGCTAAGTACTGGCGTTTACAGAACTGCTCCATTGCAATTCAAATCCCCGCTCCACCCCAGGCATCTTCAGTGGCCTCAAGCAACCCGCTTAGCTTGTCTGCTTCAGCTTCCCACCTGAAAATCAAGCCTGAACCACATCTTTACAAGAATGACCTGAGAATTCAAACCGTGATAGATTTAATCAGCAGGCTCTAAGAAGCCCTTAAGTCATTCAGATGAGGAAGAATTGGGCGTGCTTTGGATGAACTGCCCAAAAAGCAAGGCCGACGCTGTAGCCAAGAGGCCGGCACAAAGCTTGGTCTTTACTCACAGGCCCAGCAGTCCCCGTTAAACACAGACACGCCAACCAATACGGCAATTCTGCTTCCCCCAGCAGCTCAAATGCAAACTGGGACTACACACCTACACACATTGCAGCCCTTCCGAATCCCTCAGATTTGAAACAGGCAAAAAGAATGAAGAATACGTGATGTATTTATGAACGTTGCCTTTATGTTCACGGTTGGTTGAAAGTATTTCCTACCAGGTCTCTTGCTGCATATCACCACAGCTACTCAAACACATTTTTGCTACTAACTAGGAAAGGCAGAAAATATCCCCACCTAACTCACTGATAAAGATTTGATGTTAGAATTTGAGATGCAGCGCCAAAAATTACTGCCCATCAGCTCATCCCTGATCAATAAGTGCCAAGGGCAACGCTGGAAATTATAATGGAGGGTTTCAGTTGGTAGAGGGTGAATCAATACCACATCTGTAGGGGAAAATAAATCGGGCAGCTGAATATTAGGGTGTTCAGTGCTGCTAATTATTTAGTTAGGATGCTGGAAATAATTAGGATAACTTATTCCTCTAAGAAGGAGAAACACTTTATGCAGTGCTTAAGCAAGAGTGATTGTACAGTGTTGTTGTACAACAGCAGAAATAAAACTTTACTGTATTAGCTCAAGGACAGCAAATCTGCATAGCTTCTAAAAGAGGATCCTCTTTGACAGGCAAACAGATAATGAGGCACCAGATTCTTCTAGCTCATTCACAGGCAGGCATTTTACTTAAAAAAGCTTTCGTATGTGCCAGTGAAGCGACACAGTTAGCGTAAGAGCTTCATGCTGATTAACTGATCATGCTGCAAAATAAATGAGCGAAATTAAAAAGCCCGTAAATCAAAGAAGAAACTTGAAATGTTAGCTTAGAATTACTTACAACAGAGAACATACAGACATCACATCTTCTACCATCCTAAGACAAAGAAGACAAAGAAAAGAGAGACAGACAGAAGGAACTGACAAAAAAGATAAACCTACAGTCCGTTAATGTTAATGTGTTACGGCAACCCGGCCATGCACATCTTCCACCTGCATAAGGTTAACCTCTACATCTTATTGAGAAATAGTTTAGGAGAAAAAAAACATTAAGTTCTTTCATGTTTTGAAATTCAGTGAGATACTTCGGACACGCCTTCATCATACAAAGCACGCTTTTCAAAGCTGAGGCCACTGAGTTCAGTTTTTACCATCGAGCCCTGACGGCAGCCACCCGCTTTCTGCCTTCCCACCACAGCGCTCGGTGTGTGGGGGACGTCAGGCGCCTGGAACGGCGCTTCGGCTTCGGGGACGGGCACTGCTGCTGAGCCCGGCAGCTCCTAGGCCGCTCTCCTCACAGGCGGCGCCTTCCACCTCTCTCGCCCTGCAGTTGGGGAAGCGAGGCCTACACAAGGCCCCTATTTTGCCGCACCGCCGTCAGCAGGCACTCGGGAGGCATCGGCTGCTCTTCGTCTGGCATCACCTGAGCAAGACGAGCTGCGTCAAAACAGCTCAGCACTTTGGCTTACGGCCAGCAGGTGATTTGTGTCAAGCTGCCATCCTTTGTAAACGTCCCCCCTTTTCACGCGGGGGTCAGTCCTTCAACTGCTTCGGGTTTCATTCACGAACAACAGCTGGTTATTTTATTGATGGTGAGGGACGTAAGGCGGTGTATAGCACAAGCTCAAAGCAGTCGAGCTTAGCAAAGGCTTAAGCTTGTGTCTGGCTTCTGCACCTCATAGGCCTCATCCCAAAATTGATGTCTGCCTGTATGAAGAAGACGTTCTCAAACTGGCCCATGGAGTTTTATTTCTGTAGCCCTCAACACTGCTAGTAAAGCCCCCCGCCTTGGCCAAAGCCACTGAGTAGGGTTTTAGAGGTCCTGCTAGATCACAGCATCACCTCCAACTCAAACACCCTCCTTCTGCCCCTTGGAGCTGCCGCATTTTGCTCCAGCTTCTCTCTGCTGTCCCACCGAGGCAGCACAAACAAAGGTCCAACACCCCAATTCCTGCCCTGGATCCCCTGGAGGAGCCGTGCTCAGGGCTTTTTGTGGAGAAACCGGTGACAGGCAGAGGCAAATACAGCCACTGCCTCCCACGGCAGCCCCCAGCAAGCCTTAGGCCAATTTTCTTCTAGAAGTGCAGATCCTCTTCATTATTAGGAACCCATAGCAAAAGCAGGTCATGGGGCTGTGGTGGGCAGGTGTCTATCATAATGCAACAAAATTGGTCCTAGGCACGGGCAAAAAATTCCTGTAACCCTCCCGAAAAAAAGATTTACACAACTAATTTTAAATTCACATTGCCCCCAACTTAACAATCTGGAATTGATTCGGCTTTTCACAGCGAATGGTGGACCCACAAGGTTTGTAGTGGGGGTCTGTCCGCTCCACAATGACTCCTGGATGACACAAGGAGGCTCTGGCTGGCTGTAAATATTGGACTTCAGGATCTGGTGACATTAAAATCCCCTTCTCTCCTTCTGGACTTCCAAAGCAAGACTCAAAGAGTTCCTCTCCTGCTGTCAGACTTTTAAGTCTTCTTCTTTTGAACCAAACCAGTTTGGACTTTAGGCTCAGAAAACGCATCAGCTTAGCATCCATCTTAATTCTCACCTTAATTCCCCTTAAATTTGCAGCCTATCTCAAAAAGAAGCAAAACCAACACCACCAAAAAAAACCAACAAACAGTCTCCTCCCTCAATAAATATCTCAACTGTACAGCAGTCTGTAACTTCCAGAAGCCAGAAATGCTCCTAAAAAACTAAAAATGGCACACACTTCCTCAAATTCGGCAAGGCGAGGTGAACTAAATGCCTGGAGGGTAGCAGGCAGCTCAGGAAAACTGCACAATCTCCACCTCACTCCACAAGCTAGGACATTTTTTGCACGCTTTCCATTAACTGTGTTATCTTCAAACTGCCTGGCTTTTACCCATTTTTAGTTACATTATTTTTAGTTAGCTGACATTTAAACGATAAGGGGACACGCTGCGAGATATTTTCTTACAGATACATGCAGAATAACAATTTCAGATTAATGGGGTATAAACTTACTGGCTACCAACTCAAAAAAATGTAAGATAAGGGTAAGAGAGCAGAAGATGCACACCAGCAAGTGACCCACTGGGTTACCAGAACTAGCCACTCAGGTTCCTATCCAAATACCTAAATACAATAATTTAGAACATTTACCCTGCAGTTTGCCCAACGTGCCTAAAAACTGGATGTTTCCTTAATGTGTAGTGGTCTAATAGATTTCAACCCTTCTGAAGAATCATCATTTATTTCACAGAAAGGAAACTTCAAGTTTTTTTTAGTCTTCTATGAAAAACTACCCTCAGAACATGGCACCTTTCAACGTGTTTTCTTTTCAATAGTGTAAGTCACCGGATAAAACCTGCTGTGTGCAGTAGGGGATTTGTTCTTGCCTCACTATTTCATGTCCCACTCAAAAACTATGATTCATAAAATAATCTTTACTGGTATGAATCAGCTCAAACCATTTCAAATTCCAAGAAAAGCTCACAGAAAACTCGGCACAAACTTGAGAAAATTTGGACTTAAGCAGACTCAAAGCTACACTGGGCCCTAAAAACTTAAAAAACCCAATGCCCAGTCCAGTGGCCTCCTGTGTCTCTGTTTATCTCTGGTTCTCCCTTTTGGTCTGGAAACGTCAAGCTGTTGAGGTAACAGGTTAAGGGAGAGCACATACAGGCAGGAGTCCAGTTGTGTGGTTAACAACACTCAACAGCATCTTGCCATCTCTGTTCAACCCTAAAACTGATATGAGTGGGCTAAAGGGTAGGACTGTGCTGCTTCTAATCCAGAAAGAGATGAGCCCTTCAACTTACGTCTTTAGAGGCGTCTTCTTCTTTTTTGCGGGCTTATTCAAGCTGTCTCCATCGGTCCCGTTTGTTTCATTGGCACTGGCTGGTATCTCAAAGGAGGCCGGAGATTTGGTGGGCGAGCTGGCAATCTTAGAAGAAGACTTGAAAGGGTCGATAGAGTCCTCGCACACGTCTGGCTCGAAACTGTACGTTTGTTGAGGCAGTTTGGGAGATTCTTGCATTTTTGTACTAGATGAGAATGGGTTAAAATTGGGATCGTCCCACTTGTCAATATCAAAAGTGTAAGATCCTTTTGTGATAGGGATCTCATTTGGATCAGTGGGTGTCTTGGTTGGTGTGGTGGGAACGTTATCAAGCTTTTCCACTGACTTTTTAGTCTTTGGCCTCCGTAGTGGCATTTTAGCACCAGGCTTTTTACCTGCTTTTTTCGGAGGAGTGCTCTCCTGCGGGTCTTCACCGACCCCTTTTTCTTCAGAATAATCAAACTCCAGCCTCACCGCCACACCTTTGACCGGAGGGTCCTCTTGTCCTCCGGTGTCAGGCGGAGTCACCTCCACAGCCTCAGGTGCCGTTGTAAGAGGTAGCGTTTTCTTACTGGCAGGGGGAGAGTTTTGTACTTTGCTGCCTCTAGCGCTAAACGCGCTAATCCCTTCAAAACCGTCTGGATCCAAAGGGCAGGATCCCTCAGGCACAGCCGGGGCCTCCTGGTTCTCAGCAGAGATTTTAGAAGGTTCAGTACATTCAGGTTTTACTGAGTCAGCCTTTGCTTCAGACGTTGGTTTATCCTCACCTGGGGCAGAAGCTGCTTGGCCAGGGTCAGACGGCTCTTGTGGCGTTTCCTTCACCGGCGGAGCATCGAGAGATTTTTTTGCCGACGGCTTCTTTTTTACGGAAGCTGGCCTGGATTTCTTTGTTCGCTTAAGGGTACTGGAAGCACTACTTGAACCAGTACCATATGCATCTGCAGCTGGCGCTAGCGTCTCGTTATTGCCAAGATAAGACGCTCCATCAAAATCACTAGCTTGCAAGCTAAGAGACCGAGATAACGTAGATTTAGAAATTGGCACCGAATCGGTCGATTTTCTTCGAACATTCGCTTTGGGGTCACGACTCTTCGGTTCCGGAGAGCTCGGTCCTAAGGCATGGAGAGAATCAACCAACTCAATGTTATCAAAGTCCAAGTTGTACGTTCCACTGCTGGCTATCGGCTTGTCCTCATCAAAGACGGTGGAAAAAGAATGGGAAGGGGGACGGAAAGGGCTTTCTTCAACGGATTCACTGTGGGACACATCAGCTACAGGGACAGTTTCGGAAGATAATCCTGTGGGAGCAAACAGAAAAATCAGTGAATTTTAAACACGTTTTAAAAACTGGTGCTTAGTAATCTTGCTATAATTTAATACTAGTACGAAAATAAATAAATAAAAATAATAAAAAGAGGGTTAAAATCGTTCAGATGGAGTAAGCAATGACTGAAGGACATAGGAACTGAAGTAACATTTTCAAAATATGAACCAGATAAGAAAAAAAAGTAGTTCTGTTCTCCCCAGGAAAAGATTTAAGTCAAGTTGCATGAAAATACAAAATATGCATTGGAACAGCCTCTTGAGGAGACCTTCTAAACTAATTTTCACTTAGTTAAAGAGGTGGATATGACTATAACATGCTAAATGTGCCACATACCAGAAAGTCTGAACTTTGAACATTACTCACATTTTCTTCTAAAGAGTTCGCAGAATTGTGTCAGAGCTCTTCTGCAGTAAATTTCCTGTAAATTTGGCCACTGCTTCAGCAATTACATGTTAATCTTAAGTCTTGTTTCCCATGTGCTATTTTTACTGATTTCCCAGAGGGACAACACAATGGAACATGGCTTCCTCTCCACAACCCATCAGTGCTGCTCCTCCGTCTGCCCCGAGAAGCCAATGCACTGAACTTTGACCTCATCATTCCATATTTACAATAATGGAGAACTTCATATGAAATAAATTATGGCAAAGAGTATAAAAAAAATAACAAAAATCAGTTCAGCAACTATACAAGTAATCTCAGTTGCAAATATTCCGTAAGAAGGGCGATTAGAAGCTCCCTACAGATCATTCAAAACAGATTTCTCAGAGTGTAGTGCTAACTCAGTGATGAAAGGAAAATTTTATAGAGAATTAGATGCCAGAACCGTTCAACCAAACATCTTCTCATTGTAATTAAAAGCTCGCTTATCAAATGGAATCCTAAGAAGATTTATAGCAGTCTCTTGATTTGTTAAATAACAATTATATTGGAGAAAATAGAAAAATACGCAGCGTACATCAAAAATGTAAGTACACCAGTAGGAAAGGATTAAGATGATGGACCCTTCTGCTTCCCACCTCATTAAAGTTCATTACCAAAGTGCTTTATGGATCCTGAATATTGTTGCCCCAGTTGTCATTGTCCCTGCCCAAGCCTAACACCGTCTCCTCCACCACCGCATCCGTGCCCTGGTCAGGGCGCGGGGCCCTGGGAAATGCCTCCAGTTCACAATCCACGCTACGCTAAGCTGGCTGCTAGGGCTGCACCTAGCAGCTGGGCTCCCCCGATGAGGACGGGAGCAAAATGACTCAGTGCTTCCCACTGAGCAACGCGGCGCTTTTCGTGTTTTCAATTTTAGTGTCGTGCAATTTTAAAGAGAAGCACGCTCAAGCAAAAATGAATGCTTTGCTCAATCTTAAATGATTTCGGTGAAATTTCTGTGCATCTTTTTCACTTCAATCTTGACATATTTTGCAAAACAATCTCCCTTTTGCCCAGCTACATTCATTACTGCTTTTCATAAAAGCATGACGGACAGAGAATGAATCACCTTTTTGTCCGAAGTTATGAATGTATTAAGAACAGAAAGAACACTTGTTCTTTATTCCAGAGGAAATGGTACCTCTGTGTAGAAATGATGGGAATTCTTACTTATGGATGTAGAGAACAGAAGAGATGTAAGTAAATCAGATACATTTCCCATAGCAGCAGCTTAGAGCAGCACCAGGTATATCCAAAGATTTTCATAGGTGTGACAGCCACACCATTTCTCTCAAGACTCTGGAATTTTACTGAGTTACACGAACTAAACATATTGTTTTTCTGCATTTTATTTTCCTAAATGAATGCTAGTCACGTGGCAGCACTTCAGGACAGTTTATTTTCTTCCTTGTCTCCGCTGGGCTGTGACTGGCTTCATTCTGGCTGATTGGCGTTAATTAGATTCAATTTGCTGTGTTTGCTTCACACACACCTCACTTCTGACATTGGCGGGACTCAAAGAGGGTCGTAAAACTCCAGCGTTGGGCTCGTCTGGGCGTTTTACACGGTGGAAGGGAAGACACCTAACTGGGATGCAGAGCAATGAACACCGCACAGCTCTACAACGGCAGCACAGAACAAATCTAGGTCAGCGTGAAATAAAAGGGGGATCTGAACACAGCCTTCTGAAATTATGTGTTGTTTTCATTCCCTTGTGCACCACAAGCCTCACAAGGGTTGAAGCCCTTTGTTCTAAGTCAGAACAAATATATATTTAATACAGAGATATATCAAACCAATGCCCTGCAGGAGCTGGAATGCAGCAGACGGATGCAGTAGGGCTGAATTTGGGATCACATCAGAGCAGCAAATAAACAGGCAATGCTTCCCATGCTCAGGGTGGACCAGCCTTCCAGCTCGGTGTGCTCCACGTAACATGGAGCTCGGAGCCTATTTGGATGATATTAGGATATTAGGATTACCCATTTCACAGCTTCCTCCTCACCAAACCCTTCCCTCACAGCACAGATGTCTGCAGAGCGCAGCTCAGCTCACCACCGCGCTATTTCTGTTGTTTCTTTATGGAACAATGAGGGAAATGGAGAGCACAGCTTCTGGGGGCTGTGCACTGCTGCTCCTCAGCTCCTGCCCCGCTGCACGGGGATTGCCTGCCCTGCATCGGCAGCGGTGCGGGAGGGGAAAAGGTGAACGCTGTTTGCTGTGACAGAGCAGCCCAGCTTTGTAGCGCTACGAGGAGATAAAGACCTGACTTTAAGGGCATATTCAGAGAGCAGAGCCATTTGTTTTCTTACACCACAGGATTAAACAAATCGGGCTTACTAATTACAGCATTTCATTAAAATGCAGCCTGATCGTGGAGGAAGGTACCACGCTACAAGCTCTGCAAAAGAAGGCGGACCTTGCCCTAGAGAGAGTGGCCAGCACAAGGTTTGAAACCAGGCTTATGCCTTTTAGGGGCTCATGGCAGGGTCCCCCACAAATTATCCCGGTAGGAGATGCCACTAGGTGGTGGAAAGCATTCCAGGAGCATGAGTGACAGCAGAGCAACCTGTGTTGTAGTGAAAAGCAGGTGCTCCCCAAAAGAAAGCTGCCATTGCATTCATTGAGAAGGCAGCCCAAGGACTATTCCTTCGGCACGGACATTTCTCTGACTGGAGAGAAAGTCTGCCTGGATCAGGCATGATAAAAAGCCACAGCACAAACCAAAAACCACCACCAGGCCCCAGGCTTCTTGACTCCAGGAGGTGAGACCTCTGGGTGAGAGCGGCATGAAACGTTCGCCACGTGGCATTTTCATGGCACCTACCGTGGCAGAAGAAAATCTCGCAGGAAAGCCCTTATCAGACTGTCTGCATTAATACTCACAACAGATTTTGTTTATCGACAGAACAGATACTTTTTATTTTTCCAGTCAGCTACAGAAACCAATTTTTGTGCATGATGATTGTGTACCCAGACTGTGACAGCAGCTCGGCTGGCAGCAAACCTCCAACGCCCCACCAGGAGCATGGGGCAGCCCCAGCCCTCCCCGAAGGAAGCTGCAGAGACGCCTCGCGCAGCCCCACACACGTGCTGGGGATGCGGTGCTCACGGGCAAGCACCGAGTTACCAGACCAAACCTCACCAGATCTAATAAAGTGAATACAACAGAAATTAAATTATACTTCTGTTTTCTAGAGGAAAAATAAGGATGAAGAAACATTTGGAAAATGCATACAGCACGCACCCCCACACCGTTACAATGAAATACCTCAGCAGACGAGCACTCTTCGCCTGTAGCACATAGGAACTGGAATTACCTAACACTACACATCTTCAAACACAGCTTATTTCACGTTCCTGCTTGCCATAAAGGCCTTTGAAGTTATGAAATCAGTTACTAGCACCATTGCTAAAATTACTGTAAAAATACTTCCGCCGTTTGTTCTGAGATAAAATGTTGGATATAAAGCTTATTTTCAATTTTCTTTTGTCAGGCACAAACACAAAAGAATGTTTTCCATAGCAAAAATGCAGTTTGCTTTTGGCTGGGTCATCATCTCTCTGCTGGGAGGGCTGACTTCAATTCCCCTGGCACAAGAAGGAACTGGATACTGGTCTCCCACGAGAGATGAGTGGCTTGTAATGAGCAGGGGGGACTCCAGCTCTTGTAGCTCCCCCCACATATAATCCGAATTCACTAAATAATCAGAGAATGTAAAGGGGAGAGGAAATGCCGCTGCCTAAGTGAGAATTCCTGGCCAGAAACAGGGAATTTGGGAGAGAGGGCTTGAAGCACTTCGTGGTGCTCAGTTGGACCGAGCAGAGGACCCTGCGGCGAGGAGCCGATGGGAGCTGGTGACCCGCGGCCTCCCGTGCATTCACTTCACCTGAACTGGGTGCGTGGCAAGCTCGTGGCCTACAGCTACACACCTCAAAGGATAATTTAAGACACTACCAAACTTAGGAAGAGAACAAAAAAGCAACCTCAAGCTCATTTGCTTCAAGAGTCCAACCCGCGTTCCCCAGAGCCAACAAAACGCTCGGACGGGCGCTTCCCTCCAGACTCTCCCGCCGAGCGGCTCCCGTCTGCTGCTCAGCCCCTCGCTCTGCCGCCGATGGACGGGGGCCATGCAGCAGGTTTCACACCACCAGGAGCTGGCACGAGCCCAGGGTGAATCTAGCTGTATTCCGCTTTCATCATATTTATTAAGCCAGCGTTGAAGTCAACCTAATTAAAAACTCTCCTCTTGGCTTTCCAGCAGTGGGGTCCAGCTGTTGCGCTAATGACACGATGCGGCATCACCGCAACCGTCTGCATCCATAATTATTGTCAGATACAGATCAAACAATCCTTCAAACACTTCTGTGCTTCCTCCTTCCACCCAAACACACGCTTCATCACCAGCGTCCTGCCGAAGACAAAGGCGTGCGGCTGGCGAAGCAGAACCCCAGCCGGCCAGCGCCGCCTCTCGCGTCGTGTCGGGCTCGTTGGTTGCCCATGTTCCTTACTCCTCTTAGTGAAACCTCTTCATTTACCCGAATGGTACTGACGAGGAGCCCTGCTTCAGCTGCCCACAGCCCCCCAGTAACTCATCCTGTTTGTGTGCAGCCACATACACAACCTATGAGGTAAGTAAACCGGAAGATAACCGGGACTCGAGTGGTCTGTAAAGCACAAAATGTTAAACCAAGACGTCCCTAACACCTAAGTTCCGGTCTCAGTGTTATTAATTTCTTCAGAAGACTTCAGAAACAAGTGAGCGCTTTGTGCTGCCCCTCCTACACCCAGATGTTTCCTGCACTGCACAGCTCTCTCCCTGTGTAACCCCCCCGGTGTACAACTGCTTTCTGCGTCATTTCGGAACGCTGATTGCGGCTCTGGTAGTTTGTGGCCAAATCTGATTTGCAAATGAAACATTTTCACTTCTGCCATCCAATGGCTCTTAATACAGTTCACGCTGGCTATGAACAGAGTCAGTTTCCTATCTTTATTCGGGAATGCCCAAAAGAAAGGAGGGGGAGGTCTGGGATGCAGGAAGAAAAGAACCGCATGTGACAGGGACGCACATGTGTATTCAGGGCTTGAAGATAATCTACTGCAGTAATTAAAAACATGCTGCAATGCTGTTTAGCATATGCATCCTTTGTTCTCTCAGCACTTAACTTGTTTTGTCATCACAGATATTAAGACTAGAAAAGGAAAGAAGGTGGAGAACGAGTAATGTTGCTTGCTGCCGTGAAGAAGGGACCGTAAAGGAGAAACCACCAGGAGATCTCTTATAAACTCATAGCATAAATCCCAGTCTTAAAGAGCACTCCTTAATGCATAAGCCCCAGAAATGCTTTAGGTGTCTCAAGCCGCTTCCAAGATTTATTTGTCACGTTCCCAACGGTTTCAATCCAGCTCGACAGCCTTTGCGATACACGCACCAGCCACGGACGTTGCTTTGCCGCTGCTGAAGGCGGCCACTACAGTGGGAAATGGAAGCTTTAAAGCGCCGCGTGGCGACATCGTACAGCTTTCCAAAGGAAATGCAAGCCAGCTTTAGCCTGCTTAGAGTCAAATTGCCTTTACACAATTTAGCAATGTAATCAAGATGACTTGGCTTTTGGATGGGAAAAAAAAAAAGACGGCATAATAGGCAATTCAGTCTTAAACTGTTCAGCTGTCATTCGACAACCCAAACAAAGCTATTTTGGGATGAGGAGTGCCTCCTACTCCCCCATATTCTATTATTTGATTTAGAGAACAAAGAACACCTTTTGGGGGGGGGGCCGGGGGGGGAAGAGGGCAAAGCTTTTTGTTTCTGAAATGTAATACTCCCTTAAAAGTTACCTTGCCAGGATGTACCGTTACGTACCTGTATTCTCTGTACATTCACACTCACTGCTCCGTTACCGTGCCACAGCTACTATAAATATTTCTACTGTTCTAGGAGCTTTTTGTTCACTTTCTGCTTTAGGTACCAATTCAGCTGAAATAGTATTTTGTTAACTGTCACTGCCAGCAGCGCTCAGCCAGGTGCCTGTACGTCGTACCTCCTTTTTCTAGGCATCTGACTCTGAAAAGCTCCTAAAATACTGGGAGAGGGAATGAAATCGGATTCTAAAGGAAGAATTGTTTTTCTGGAAAGCTCCTATTTTCTTTATTATTTGCCCAGCGTTATGGGCAGATTCTCTAATACGTTGCTCCAGGAGGTGACGGGGTTTTTCCTTTCAGCATATTTCTCCCAATAAATAATTTATTAGCATCCATTCCTTGCCTCTGCTAACACAAACACTTCACCTCGGCTTCACCTTCCTCAGCAAGGCGTCCCACCCTCGGCACACTCCTTACCTGTGTCTTCCAAGGACAGCTGGGGCTTTATTTCTTGTTCCACTAGGTCTGCTACAACCGCTGCCGCCGCTTCGGGGGGTGGCTGGGGTGGTGATGGTGGAGCCTTGACCGGTGTGGTGGACTCCGGGGTCTCAAATGCTTCTTCTGAGTCAGAGCTCCTGGGAAAAAATCAAGCAATAGAGAGTTTTAACAGCCTGGACTAGTGAGGAGGGTGAAGATTCACGTCTGCAGAGGAAGATCCTACTGGGAAACGCAGGGCTTTCTGAGCTGACGGCAGAGACCTCACATGTCAGGCCACCTCTGCCATTTCCAAAGGGAACCAAGTGGAGATATTACACCACCGTGTGATTTCCAGAGCAACCCATCATTGCCACGATCTTCTCGTCACTTAAGATTTGTGTTATAAAATCGAAAGTGTATTTGGAAACAAATCCGTGTTGCAGAGCCTGCTTCTCAGCGTGAGGGAGGCTCAAGCACGCACCCAACACTGACGCCCTTATATTGAGATTCTGAAACTTTCCTCTGTACACAGTAAACGTATAGGTTTGTTAAAAAGGTGAGACAAGGTGTGAAACGCACGGTCCTGGTACCATCAATACCCCTTTTTTTAGCGCTGTGGGCTCACGCAGCCACAGGCAATGGCAGGACCCCAGTGGGTTGGTGCCAGCTCAGCAGGGAAACTGCAGTATCCCGGATGGAGGCAGGCAAAGGACAAGAAGGCCTGAAAGGCAACACTTGCAGGAAATGAAGGGAAACCTAAATGCTAAGTGAAGATCTAAACCACACAAGGACTTGCAATCTATTCTTGCAGGAGCAGATCTGAAAATCTGAAATCCTATTTAAACTACATCCCTTCGAAGAGGCTCCGTGCCTGAAGTTCAAAATATTTTAAGTTTAGGAACGACTGAGAACAAAGAACATCTGCAGTAAAGCTACAGCGTAGTTAGCCAACAAAGTAATGCTTTCTCCTCCTTCCACAGGAGTGCTTCAGGAAGTCAAAGAACCAAACAGAAAGAGAATTTGGTACTTGTTATGGCAGGAAACATTTCTCTACAATAAACCTAGAAAGCTATCAGCTAAACCAACAAAATTAAAGGTAATTCATCCCTCTCACGTTTTCACGTGATTCTCGTTGCCTGAGCTTCAGCACAGCTTTGTTTTGCCAATATTTAGTAATCTCAGCAAGATTCCAATCTGATACTTTTAATTTTCACCCGCACCCCTCTGTAAGCAGCCATGCAATCAGTAAAAACTGTCTTAACCTTAATTCAAACGCAGACGAGTTTGTTAGGAGCAGTCATGATAGCAAAGCTTGGTATTTGACACCGAGCTCTGAAGGGAAGCCCCACACCAGAGAAGTGTTCGCTGCCATCGCCTGCAGCGTGGAGAGAGCATAACGCCTGCTCCAAGGTCTCCACCACGGATCTCCTGGGAAAATGAGAACCTGTGCTGAACTGGGTCGGTTTTCCTGAGAGAAAATACGGGATGGTCTCTCCTGCGTGGGATATTTTTAAGGCCGTAATTGTACTTTCAAACTGTAACAAAAGATTTTCCCAGAACAACAGGATTTCCTGTGAAAAGGAAATTACATACTTCAGCCAGTTCCAGTCGTAATGTCTTTTTCTCTGACAAATACATGAGTACACAGAAAAATAAATAACGCTGCTGCAAAGTTCCTGGTGCAGAAGAGCTTGCCAGGCGGCGATGTGCTGCGAGAGCCAGCAACGAGCCAGAGCAGCAGGCGCGGATCCAGCTCTCGTGGAGGGAAGAGCCCCTTCTGTCCTCATCATCGTCATCCTGAAGCTTCAGCCGAGGACGAAGCAGGGTGAGATGGGACACGTGGGGTTTAGAGGTGGAGAACTCGTCTGCTGGTCCTGGCTCGTAACGTTGTGGAGAAGGGGCCTGCTCCTGAGATCACCTGGAGGCTCAGAGCAGCTGAAGGCAGTCACCAGGGTTGACTTCTCTTTGTCCCCTTCATCCTTCTGGACATCCAGCCCCAGAAGTTACATTACCTTCATTTTTATAAGCCACAGATGCTTACAATTTTAAGTCCTTCACTTCAGGATGAAAGCTAGCCTTTCTGCCACCGTAGCTGGAAAGCAGGCAGTACGCAAGGATGAGGTTTCTTCCTGCCGTGCCTCTCCTCGCTCTTTGCCCTCTGCAAGCAGGGCAGCCACCAAAGCACAGTCACCCTGGTTGTCACTCGGAGCCTGGATGCCTTGCCAAGGAGCTTGCAGCAGCGCCATTACACCGCCTCCGGCCCCACCAGGAGCCCTGCAGTCTCGCTCGGGTTCTTCCAGTGCTGACACAACAGCAGCACAAACGGCACAGGTGTGCACTCGGGTTTTATTTCACAGGCACGAAAGGGACGTGTGGCCTACAAAAGAACCCAACCGAGGCGCCTGTGGCAGGGCTGTGACACGTGGACTGCGGCCAGCAGCATCGCTTCCCACTGATGAGCTCAAGGGAGAGCACTTGGAACTGGTGTGTGCAGAGGGAGCTCCGCTAGATGGTGTGGGGTCATGTCACTTTCAGTCACATCCTTCCACAGTTTGGATGTAGCTTTAGCCTGCTTCATAACAAAGCCACGTCTTACGGAGCAGTGATCTACTGGTGTTTGCTGCCCTTGGTCTGGAGAAGAACCGGTGTGTGGTATTTTGGCACCTGGAAGGCAGGAGCTGGGTTCCCATATTCTAGAAGCAACATTCATGTTGGCAGCAAGGAGAGGGGACGGAGCTGCTCCCCACCAGCTCATGGAATCACAAGGAGCAACATCAAGACCGGGCGCAGGGCTCAGCTGCATCGCGGCCAAGCTGAACGTCCTCCATCCATCTACATTCAAATTTGTGTGTTTCCATCCAAACTTAGCACTTGGGACAAAACACAACACATAGGTGAGGTTGTGGTTGGACTCGATGATCTTAAAGGTCTTTTCCAACTTACGTTGACACTAAACCTGCCTTGTTATTGCAGCTTGGCCCAGGTTAGTTGTGGTCTCTCAAGCACACCACGCAGGCCGTCAACAAAACCTGGACCTTGAGAACTGAATAAATAAAGTGCTCCAAGTACATCCATCTGTCGCAAGAGGGACGTTCTCTCAAGAGTCACCCAAGGTTTGGGTCCTGCTGCTGGACGAGCTGGCACATGCCGCGATGGGCCGGGAGGCCCAAAGATGGAGGGACCCAAATGAACAAACATGGCAGTGTTGTTCTGTAAGCCTGAGCTGTGGCACCACCTAAAGGCAATGATTGCCAGTAGACCTGGCAATCCAAAGCATCGAAAGCTATTATATCACAGTTAAGATACAAATTTCACATCAGTATTTACTGAATGAGTTATCGTATACCATGAGAAGAATCTAAATCAGCAAGAAAAAAAAAAAAAAAAAAAGCAGTTTCTTAAGATGCTCAGTTTAGTACTGAAGATGAATTTTGGTTTTCGTTCCTGTAATCCCACTGGGAGATGTGCTGGAAGTAAAAAGGAGGGATGAGTTCCGCAGCCTCACCTCCATCGATCACTTTCAGAGATGATCCTCATAAAAGCTGCATGAATAATTCAGGTCTGTTTTCTGATGAGATCAGAGCCGAGGAGGGAGGACTGGCTGTACACTGCTGAGGTCAATCCGTCTTGCACGTTACTTAAACGGGCACGTATACTCATCCTATCCTGGCAAAGCCATAGATAGAAAGATCTGAAAGGACACTCAGTAACTTTAAGCTTTTGAGATCATACAGCCACAGAGGCAAGGCGCTCAGAGAGGTGCATTCATTTCAGTCAAACTCTTCCACCGTGAGCAGTCTGATAAAAGCTTTTCAAATTTCCTGCTCCCATTTTTCACAGTTAAATTGATTTTTCCCATACAGGTCTTAAAAATAAAAACAAAACGAGGAAAAGAGCACTGAGGCAGCATGTTTCAGTGTCAGTCTCAAGACTGAAGATCAGTCCAGCTCTCAGTGGTGCCACTCAAGTGTTGCATGTGCGTGGTCTTAGTGACTGCTTCTGCATCTGCCTCAAGCCTGCCTCACCCACCCAGGCTGTGAATTCTTCGTGGCACGAACAGCTTATCGCTGTGAATCTACGCAGAGTTCAGAGGAAAACAACAATTAAGGACTGCTGTACCGGTACATATTACATTTGAGCTCTTTTCTTATTCTATTTATAAAAAAATCAATAACGGACTCTCTCTATAATTCATCTTGTGGTATTATTGTTGCTGCAGTTACACAACCCGGTAACAGAGATGCATATCATCTCCTTTCCCCCTTTCTTCCTTCTGACTTTCAAATGCTGTTCAGGATCATATCTCCAAACCAGCACAAGAACCCCAAGCGTACAGCCCTTCCTGGAGACGAGAGCCCCAAGCGTACAACCCTTCCCAGGGATCAAGCTACCAATGCAGGGCAGCAGCCCTTACCTGACCCTAGGGCCTACTCACAGTGAACACAAAATACTGTATGTTACAACAAAAGGTCATTTTTTTCACCCCAGCACAAGGTTAGAGTAATATCAAAAAACGTTTCGGCTTTGTGTGCTGTCATTTCTGTGCAGTATTTGCCTACTCAGTGACTCCAGGCCAACGCAGGGCTCCACGTTAATCAGCTGCTCGTAACGTGGTGCTTGTAGGCCGGGCCAGTTGTCCCCTACCTGCTCTGAGGAACAAACAACATCACAGAATTAAATTTTAACGTGATATTTGTATGGCAACACACAGAAAGCTTGTCGGATAAATTGGTGGATTCGTTTGGTTAATATTAAATATTAATATTTGGTACCTGAATTGGTCTTCCTGGCATCCACGGATCTGTTAAACTCGCGGCATTGAAACGCAACGCAAACAGTGCCAGGCAGACGCCTCCCAAATGATATTTCCCTTCTCTCTAGCAAAATACACCATTAACATGACCACACTTCTCAGAAACAATTCAGTAGTCCCAACAGCTTTTGGCACAAAGAGGGGCAAAACCATCACCCTTAGCCAAGCCGACCAAAGCTGAAGGGGCAGCGCCGTATCGGGGACCGCTTACGGCCACCTGCCCTTCCCCTCTCTGTCCCCACGGGGAAGGCTCTCAGCGTGGGATGTGACCACGTCAGGAGCTGGGGAGGCACAAACATGTCACTTACATGTCCCCGGCCTCCACTTACAAGACAGCTCCTTTAGGGACACATTTCTGACCATTAACTATTGATGGACTTCCCTCACGCTGCTGTAAGGGTATCCTGCAACAAGATCATGTAACCTGCAATTAAATAAATCCCTCGCGGGGCATCACTGCTTGTTCACACCCGGAGAGAACCAAACCTCGGGACTCACACCGATAAAATAACACCTGGTACCCAGGAGGAAAGCAGAGGAAAACCAAGCGCGTTGTTCTCCCAGGGTCTGCTCCAGCAAAATGCAAGGTGCCTGTGATGGCCATCGATGGGGATTCGCAGCTTTCGAGGGCTGAATCTGTACCAGGGAAGTACTTCACCTTCTGGGGGAATGCTGCCTGCTGTGCAGCACGGGCTTTACGTACAGAATATGTCTGCATACCTACCAGAAAAGACAATTATGCCTCCAGCTACTCACCGGCCTTGCAACATCGGAGGAACGTTTTATAGGTTTCTGCCTTGCAAAGTCTGGTCATCAAGACAAAACGGTAATTTCACCACAGGACTGTTTCAGCTTAGGCTAAATAGCTGGAAAGTAATTTCAGTCTCACTTTATAACATCCCTAACTGCTGTCCTGTAGATCTTTTTTTGGTTTTACTTTAAAACTGGGCACGGTTCAATGAAAAATTGGTACAACAGCAGCTTCTTGATCACAAAGATTTACAATAATTTTAGAGAAGTTATCCCTCAACTGGGATGAAGGTAATTTCCCAGGTGTTTCCATTCTTTCTCCTGCTATCTTACAGATACATTACAATCTGAGTAAAGACTGAGTTATAGGACAAAAAAATAGTGTATTTTTTCTTTCAAAAAGGTTTCTGTGAGTGTAAATACTGCGGAACTGGAAGACTTCAATAGGAATGGTGTTTGCTTTCATGGGATCCTGCAGCAGAAGCGATGCTACACAAAACCAGCTGCAGTTTCTTCCTCGACAGAGGCATTTGCCCAGGGTAACGGCACGTGACCGGGTTATGGCTGGAGCTGTGACACGGCAGCACAGCATTCTTTGCAGTTCTCGCTTAAAAATTTAGAGGTTTTATCAAATAAATCCCATTCCACTGAAGTGACAGAGACCTACTTCAGCGCAATGCAATTACACGGGACCTCATATCGTCAGAGATGTGTGCAGAGAGCAGGGCTGGCACTCCTCTCCAGAGGAGGATTTTAAGATGATTTCAGCATAAATATTCCTACAAGACCCACTGAAAACATGGTTGCCCAGAGAAATAATCAATATTACACGGAAGGCGGCGCCTCCCAGCCCCTCGGCGATGTGCCCTGACAAGCACAAGGCTTAATTTAGAGACACGAGGGAGGGAGAGCATCGCGCCTCACCCCAGGAGCAGCCAGGGCTGCTTCCCTCCTTTGTGCAGCTCGTTGCTTCTCCTGCACGCTGTGAGCCGGGCTGTAATGCCCTCTGTCGTCTCGGCACAAAGCAGGGAGTTCAGCTGAAGCGTTAATGACGTACACCTGCGGAAACGCGGGGCGAGCGGGGCTCAGATCTTCACAGCCGCTGCTCTGACTCTCCCGGGTGACTTCACATCCCATCTGCAGCCTGTCGTCCTCGACAGCAGCGTCGGAACTGACACGCAGGGATCTGCTTTGCTTTTTTTTTATATATAGATAGGTGAGAAAACTGAAATAAAATGTCCCAGCTTCAAATCATGAGGTGGGACTTCAGCCGTGGAAAATAAATAATGCCTCGCGTGCTACCCAGACCACACAGGTCAGCTTGGAAACCTGTGCTCTAGAGGAGGTTACAGAGGGAAACATGAATCTCTTAAAAATTAATTGCTTACTATAAGAAGGGTAATTTGCCTTCCTAGGATGATTACATTTGGAGAACAGGATTAGAATCGCAGCAGAGAAGAATGAAAAGCACACAATCAATTGAAAAGCAATGCTGATTTCTGTGTTTTACCTATTGCATTACAAGCAATCTCCCCATAAACCTTTCCACGAGGGCGGAAGGAATTATTTCTCCTGCTTTTTCTGCTTGTTTACGCAGCGATTTGGGGAGCGTTCTGTGCAGAAGCCAAATTCGCACTCCCCCAGCCAAGCCAGTTCCTGCTTTCGCGCAGCAACCAGAAAGAAATGTCGCGAGCTGTGGGAAGCCACATCTGAAAAGGAAGATCGAGGGATTTAACACCGCATCCTCACGGCAGCACTTCAAACTACTTAACTCGTTTTTCTAACTGATTAGCAAGAAGTTCTCTGCATTGCTTTAAATCACATTATTATTTTTTTTTTTCCATTTTATGGCTTTTCCTGAGACGTAGCGGAGTGTTTTCACCACTACTGCTATAAATGAATCATGAAATGAATTCCCAGTCTTTCTGGGCAGCCCTTCCCTTCCACCGGCTTCAGCCTGAATAATGAAAACCTCCACTCTGCAGAAACAGGACCTCGAGCTGAAGGATCCGCACATCTCTTAATCCCTGTGCTCCTTTCAGGCAGCTGCTTTATTCTCAGGGGAACAACAGGAAAATACCATTTAATTAAAGACGCCCATCCTCAGACATCACAGCAGCAGACGCCCTCGCGTGTCCCTAACTAACCAGGGGCTGCTCAATGTTCAAAGACGTAAATCTCTGAAGGGGGGAGGTGAAGCAGCGAGGATCCTCCAATATCCAAGGCAGAAAAGGCTCACCACGACTAGAGGTATAACCGCGGATACACAAGGATCCCAATCCGGGCTGTACTTGGTTCTGTGACTCACCCTGTTTGGTCAGGGACTGGTAGTCAATGTTTAAGTATTTAATACCCGTGACAAATACCTTTCCCCTGCCTTTAGCGGCGAGCTCTGAAGTTTTAATCCAGGCAACATCATCCTGTTAACTACGTCCTTGGAAAGCAAGCCGGGTGCCTGCGCTCGCCGCTACCCAGCGTCAGGTGAGGGCTCCACGGGAAAATAATCAATAATTCATTGGGAGCCAGAGCCGTACGTCTGCAATTGCTTTGCTGATTGCAGCTACCCCTTAAATCCAGCGAGGCTTTCCCCGGCCACGTCTCTCTGCTCAGCCGCAAGCCCGTAAGCGGCAGCACGAGACGGAGCAGCTGGCAGGAGTGCAGGGGTGAATGCGGGGTACCCCTAATCCCCGAGGGACCGGCTGGCTTGCAGAGGCACGGAGATTTGTGAAAGCACCTCCCTTCCAGAAAAGAGGCAAGGACTACACGGAGGATGGAGAAGAGGAGAGTCGGGGGGGTCCTTTTGGCAAGGTCCTTTTGGAGCCACGAGCCCCTGCGCCCCACGTTGTGCCTGTCTCACCCCGTGGCTGTGCAGAGCTTTGGGTCAGCCAGGGAGCAACGGAGCAAAGGACAAAAAAACATCTTCATTTCTTCAAAAACAAGCCAGAACAACACTTAGTGGGCAATAGTTATTTCACCTCCTGGCCTGAGGGCCCGGCACACCACCGGCTGGAAGGAGCTCCCCAGCTCGGCTAGGTGACACCACGGCACCCAGCCTTCTGCTGCCCGGCTCCGAAGGGGCAAGGCCTGGACTTTGGCGGTACACAAAGGAATTCAGATCCCTCACTCATCCTCCCCCTCCTTTAACAAGGAAACCCTTCTCCCAGCACAACACTGGGCTCGTTTTTAATGAGGGCAGCGAACCGTTAGCAAGCCCGATAAATGCACGTTTCCATGCTGGAAGCAGATCAAAACTCAAAAGCAGGAGCCGAGTTAACTACCGCTACGCTTCAGATACAATCTCATCTATATTTAGCCCTAGAAACAAGCTGCTTTTGTTTAGAAAAACCTTATCTCGTACATTTGCACATAATTCTACGGACCCTGTTTAATCTAAACCAAAGAAACTTGCCACGGAGAGCCCCGGATTTTCCCGAAGTTTCCTTTGCATCCCAGCAGAAGACGTGACCCCACGGGGAAGGTGAGAGGCTCCCCAACGCCCGCTCACCTCCTCAACCCGCCCCCAGAGCTGGGGGACCGGAGCTGTAACAAGCCTTACTGCGGGGAAGGGACAAACACAAATCCAGGAGAGCCCTGCAATTCCCCGGAGGGCTCCGGCAGAGATCCGTGCTTACTCAACCCCAACTCTGCCTGCTCTGCGCATGAAGTTTTTCCAGCAGCCTACCGCGCGGACTGCTCTTCGGCTGCCGGGGCTAAGGAGGGATGGTGCTGCCCTGTTAATGCCACCGCTGATGAAGGTTCTTGGGCCAAAACGTGCCGTAGGAGAAAGCTCCGAGATCTCACAGCAGTGGTGGGAAATGGAAACTCATGGAAATGGATTTTTTTTCCCCACTGAGCCAACTCTGTGGTGCTACGGGGCGTGTGACACACGATATCCATAGGCTGCTCCTAAATTCAGACGGCTGCTCCAAAGCATTTAAGGAACTAACGGGAAATGACACTTATTTTTTACTTTTCCAGAAAGCTTTTCCACAGGCAAACTAGCACTTTTCATTTGTTTCCTACCGCAGAGGAACCCCAAGTTTTTTCTTAGACACTGCCACTTCCCCAAAGAAAACGCCGACTGCTCTGGAATTCCAGCTAAAGCTCTGCCTTTTGCCACTGAGCAGCCAAAACTGGACAGCATAAGTTACCAATCCTCCCAAGGATTATTAGGAAATGGTATCTGTTGGTAACAGATGGCATCCAAAATACCAGCAAATTCAAAAACTCCCTATCAGCGCAAGGCCTTAAAACAAAGGAAGCACATTCCTGACAGACAGAACTTATCTTTGGGTTAGAAAAACTCAAAGGCACCCAGCCTGCTGCCTCTGGAAGCGCCCAGTACGGGAGAGGGCCTTTGATTTACATTTAACAAGCGGCTGCTGGGTCAAGCAAAGCAAAAGGCAGAAGAAGCAGGGGAAGCAGAGCTGTGACAGGCACCAGGCACGTGCAGGAATGCCTCTTCACTCGTGTTGTTACTGCTTCCCGTCGGTCTGTACGTCCCAGTCTGCCTCTCTGTCCCAGTCCGTACTAGATGACGGCAGCTCCACTGCGCAGGGCACGCCGATGAGCGCGGGGAGCTTCACGAGACACGTGTATCTGCCAGATGCGCGGCATGCCTCGCTACCGGAGGGGTGAGCCGTTCCGGGGTCTTTTCATTTCGTCTTCAAGTCTAGGCGTGACCTGCCCGCGTCTGGTGACGGCCGCAGCGGTTGATGTGGTACCCTTTCACATCAAAAGAAGCGCTGTCGCTGACTTCAGAGACGAGATCCTTTGGGCTCAAATAAGGGAGGCTGGAATAAAAGGCAGGAAAGCTTGACAGAAGAATTTGCCTGTTACTTCTGGTTCGTTTTCCTGCAAGTCAAACATCCCCACGTCTTCCAGCAGTTTACCTAACTGGGCAGACAAAGCCAGCAGGTAGAGCGTGCTCCCCACATCGCCGAGGATGCCGGCTGGTGGCTGTCAATTGGAGTTTAAAAAAATAATCGTAATAAATATGTAGAAGGCTGACAATAGGCAGGACTAGCTGTCAGAAAGGGATTAACTCGAACTAAATGCTATTATGGTGACAGAAGCCGCCCTTCCTCCCCAAAGACCCAAATTCCTTCGATGCTTTCAGTATCTATTTCCCAGTCTCGTACGTATCTATTCATCACGGTGATCCCCTACACTCCAGCGTATAAACCTGTGCAAATATTTAACCAGGCTGATTTCCTTCTAACTTTGAAGAACCGTACGGCGGGCTCCTCTAGGTTTTATAGATAAAGAAGTACAAAACCTGGTAGCCAGCCAGGGCTGCACTTCTTGCACGTACGCAGACGACTCCGCTGTGCGCAGCCGTACGCGCACACCCACGCACAGCGCAGCTCTCGCACCGGGCTGAGCCCATCCAGCTTCAATTTTGCCCAGTCCTTGGAGCAAGCAGCAGTGAAACCAGCTGAACAACAAGCCACGAGGGGGGCAGCAGCAGCTTGGCCTGCTACCACTGATTGATAATGTTCAATTTCCTTCTCGGAGCCCGATCCGGCTCCCAGCGAAGTCGGCGGGCACCTCACCGCTCCCTTCGGTGGGAGCTGGCTCAGCCTCCGGTCATTTTCCCCTCGGATGGGCAGGGGATGCAAATGGTACGGAAGCAGCAGGTAGAGCTGAGGGGAGGAAATAACACGTCCTCAGCCCTTTGGCTGGCCAAGAAATGGGCGCTGAACGTCAGTCCCGTCCAGGTGCTGCAAGGACGGCAGCTGTGACGCTCCACGAAAGCGAGGTGTGGTTCGTGCCTGGGGCAAGGAGCCTCTCGGCCAGAGGAAAAATAAACCGAGCTGAGAGCTAGATCCGAGCCACCAACATTTAAACACCTACCGAGGCTTCCAGCTTCCCGATGCTTACAGAGCGTTACCTAGAGACAGAACTGCAGCACTGTTAAAAAGGGAGGCAGGGGCGTGCAGGCGGCAGCGGGTGCCGAGCTGGAGGCTGCCCCCGGCCCCAGCAGGACACGCCGCGCGTCTTGGCGCAGCAAGAGCGGCGCCAAGGAGCCGCTCGCAGGGTGCCTGAGGTGAGGGTGCGTGCACCTGAGCGACTCCAGGCACGGAAACATCCTCACGCTGCCACCTCCTTTACTTCAGCTACTACTGATTGGAACCGACCTCCATTAGCTCAATCCACGGCCACCGGGGTGCCCACCGCAATTTGCGACGCACGTGACAGCGCCTATCGTGTCCACGCCGCTTCCATCCACAGTTAGCTTCCATTGGCACTGGCTTCCCTTGGGCTTTCCCTTTTTTTTTTTTATCATTCCAAATTGGCTTTTTTCTTCCTTTTTTTTTTTTTTTTAAATAAAAGTGTAATTGTCTACTGCCAGCGACTGAGCTGCCAACCCTCCACGACACACAGCAGAGCACCCAGGGCTGTCAGCGCCTACGCAGCTTTTAATACAAATATTTTTATGTTTAATCGTGGACATGCTCTAAAGCCTTAACCTAGATCCCTTCTCCGCACAAATTCTGCCATCGGTTTCCAGGACTTTTACTGATATTGGGTGAAAAAGCCTGTCACAGCCCACTTAGGAGGACCTCCTAAAACAGCAGCTACCGAAGGCAATTATCTCGGTATTTTTTGGTGCTAACGAACCCATTCCAGTCATGATTGCTGATTTACACCCCTTTCACCTAACGAACCGAGGGCAGCCAGGCCAGCTCGGCCTTGCCTTTGTCATGAAGCCGCCTCCTTCATTACCAAGCCGTCCCGTTAGGCAGGCAGCCTCTGACCCCTGCGGGATGCTGCAGCCCCACAGGCCCTTACCCAACCTGCCGGGGACTCGGCCACTGAACGCTCACTGCCAGTAAGGAATTTGCTCGGGTGTGCAAAGCAAATTAAGTATAACCTCGTTAAAAAAAGCCTCGGTAAAGCTACAGTTCTCAGAGCATCAAGTCAAGACCTCAGCAGATTGCCATGGCACGCGACGAAGACGTTCTTATTTTGGGAAACCAGGCCTGCGCTGTCTCAAGGATAAAGAAACATCTCCTGGCTTGCCTTACCTTAAAGAGTGGCTGGTTGGAATGAAGAAAGGACAGGAGTATTTATTTGAGGCCTCTCAGTATTTATTTAAGATGAGTAATATCTCTCCCCAACTCTTCCTGAGAACATCAACAGTTCCTGAGTGACGCCCGTGCTAAAAGCGTAGCTGTGGGTTACACCGGGCCTGGAAGGATCGCGCTCAGAGCCCACAGCAACACCTAACTGCAGCAGGTTATTTAAATGTGAGTCATCAGAAGAGGTGACAATGCCCTGCACTCGAGTGCCATAATAAAAACAACATACGCCTGGTCGAGACGCTCCTCAACAGGATGAATTCTTACAGGCTGTGAAAATCGTAGGGAAAACACACCGAGCACTGCTTCGCCTGCCTTGCTTTTGTGGCCTGGTCCTTGGATCACTGTTAAAAATATACCCAGCGTGCGCAGACAAAAGTGTCATTTTCAGTGCTTTAAAGACAAGGAGGCATCAGTTCGTCCCAGCCTGCCGTTACACAGAAGCCGTACGTCGCCACGGTAGTGCTGTGTACACGGGAACCACGGAGAAAAAAAAGCTTAATTGGTGAAACAGGGAACAAAGGACGCAGAAATGCTGTCAGGCCTGCATCTTCCAGAGGCAACAAGCACAGCTAGCTGCTGGTACGCTGGGAGATGGCAACAGGGAGCACAGACCTACCTGTAAGGCCTGCTCGAGGCAGAACGATCGGTTACTGCTCCATCATTCCCCCCTCGACTCTGAGGGGCTTATCTCGAACAAATGATGCCTCCAATCTTATCGCACCCGCCCCAGCAAGCGGGCGTCGCGTTACGTTTTTAAGACCTACATGAGGCTGGTTTGTGTGTTAGCTCCAGGGGACGTCACTGAAACTTACTGGAATAGGTGACCCGAAATTAACTCGGTGTTCAGACGCGTTGGGTACACGGGATGCCTGGAACCGAGAGGCCAACAAGGGACACAGCGATTCTTCTAAAACCTGTTCAGAGGTAAAGCCCCAGCACGCCGGCTTACCGCTTTGGGCTGGAGGTCAGGGAGAAGAGGCCGTCGACGACGTGAACCGATAAAACCTCAGCCAATAAATGACCAAACCCTACTGCTAAATGGGAACTGAGCCTGCCATTGCTGCATGCACATTCATATTTGTGTGCCTCCATGCGTGCCGTAGCCATGTGAAGAAGTGGTAACTTGTCCTCGATAAGCCATGACCGCTTGCTTTTCCCTCCTCCTCCAAGCCCCGAATGAATCTCTTCCCCAGCTGGCCTTCAGCGAGCAGAGATCTACGGACACCTTGCTCTCGTGATTCATCAGAGGCTGTAACGCCAAGACAGGGCCGATGCCGACGAGGGTGATGTGACCTGAAAACCAGCACCCGTACGGAGACCGGCAGAGGGGATCTCTGAGAAACCGGAGCAACGCAGCTCCACGCTGCGCATTTTAAACAGAAAACACGGCGCCGGGGGGTTGAGGAGGGGGAAGGGGGGGGGGTTTGTTCAATGTAAACGGTCATTGTGTTTGATTGATCACGCACCCAAACCCACGCAAAGGCAAACCATCTGGCGCACGACCGAACCGAGGCGGCCGGTCCGAGCGAGGTGCCTTCAGCCGAGGTTACAAAACGCCCCTCGGCCCGCTCAGCGAAACCCCGGCGATGCCCCCCAGCTGAAGGCGATTAGCGTTAAACAAAGGCCGCGGACGCAAAGCCAATTCCTCAGCGCCCCCCACGCGGGGCGAGCGCCGCCCGGCCGCGGGCCCAGCGGCACGGAGAAAAGGAAGAGCGAAGGGAACGCGGACTTACATCGCCTCCGACGGCTCCCGGATCAGGCTACCCGGCTGCGCCTGCTGCAGCGACTGCGAGCCTCCCATCCTCGGCGTGCCCTGGGCTCGAGGCTGGGCGCGAGCAAGGCCAGCTCCCTCGGCAGTCCCTCCAGCGAGAAGCCCCGAGAGCTCCGGCTGTGCAGAGGCTGCAGTGCTGCAGTGCAGATGGGAACAGCTGCTCGCATCAGTGGCGGCACAAGCAGGAACCCTTCAGCAGCAGCCTCTCTTCTCTGAGCCCTTGCCAGCTATTTTTTTTTTTTTCCTCCCCTCTCTCTCGTCCAGATGAACGCTGGTTAGAAAATAAAATGAAATCCCGGCCGCTGTGACAGGCTGCTCATCTGCTAAACATCAGCGGTCCACGCGGCCACGGTGCAAGCGCCTCCAGCCCGGCGCTGCTGGCTATTGAAACCGCCTTCAAAAAAAAAATAAAATAAAACAAAAAAGAAAAAAAAAACAGCAGAAGAAAAGCAGACCCTCCCTTTAAGCACACATTGTCAGCTACTGTGGCTCCCCGAGGACCTACAGGCAGGACCATTACATTGTGTTGACTCAGCTGATTTGAAATGCAAATGCACGTGTGGCCGGGACGCTGCGCAGACGTTTCCCTGCGGTGAGAGGCGAGTTGGACACATCGGGACGGCCGCGGAGAGGATTAATAAGCAGCTCGGCCGCTTTTTTCGTTGAAGGGAACGAGCTCATCCCTCTGGCAGAAATGGAACCGTCCGCGAGGGACGGAGGGAGAATATCATGAGCAGCCAAGGTAAACAAGGCAATGTGGGAGCCTTCCCCACCCGCGCCGCTCCATCCGAGGAGATCGGGGCACTTAACTGTTTGGCTTCTGCGGGCACCGAGCCCCTCGGGGGACCAGGAGGTGGAGAACCGTGGGGATGATCAGAATCCCATCACCAACGGGATCGGCAGCGGGGATCTCTGAGCCTGCAAGGCACAAGCCCGAGCAGCCCACATGTGGGTCAGCTCGTCCTGCTGCCGCGGGGTGCCGGGATTCCCGCGGGAAACACGCTGAGAGGGCTGGGCACCGTCCCTCGCCCAGCACCGAGGCGCTCCACTCTGCACACATCACATCTCGCATCCCTCAAGGATGAGAAAGGCCGGTCGCACGGGAATTAAGCCCCAGGGCCACGCGTGGCCTGAAGCTACGTGACAATCCTGGACCCGTGACGGGGCACAGAGGTCAGCAGGCTCAGATAGAGTTAGAGATATTAGAACTCACTAACTGTTCAGCACCTACCGCAGCATTTCTGTCATGTTTCAGTGGAGGCCTTCAATAGCTACTGTATTTTTTCCCTGCTTGCAAAAAGGGCAATCCAGCAGGGTTTGCTTCCTTCGCAAGAACCGGGCTGCTGAGTGTGTGTGCAGGGCTCAGTCACAGGGCGCACCCGCCATAAACCGCCGTTGTGAGAAGCAAAGATGCTTGGTGAACACAAGGCACGTGGTTCCTTCCCACAGACTACCTAAACCTAAATGGTTTTACAAACAGCATCGGAATAAAGGCAGGAGCCCGCACTTCGTTTAGCCCCACGCTTCCCAGCCAGTACAGTTTGGCAGTCGTTTCGCCTCAAGCAAAGCCCAGAGCCACCGGGGCCACCCCAAAACGCAGCCGTCAGGAAGCTGGTCCCAAGCAAGTGACACGGAGAATTCAAAGAAAGGGTAGAAAAAAGAAAATGTGTGTCCTCCGGCAGCAGCTCGGCAATGGTTAATAACTGCAGGAGAGCAATCGAGTGCAGGAAGCGGCACCAGCCCGCAATTACAGGGCTGCATTTAGGGAACCCATTAGGCTGAGGTTACCGCGCCGTTCGGCACATGGTGGCTGCGCTCAGCTACAGCCAG
>CM021736.1:31213454-31261641 GCA_011075105.1 Heteronetta atricapilla | reverse complement strand
TTCTTCCAAGGACATTTTCTCAGTGAGACACCCTCTCTTCCTGAATCCTCTTCTCCTCCAAGGCAGCGATCACTGTGCTAAAGAGGACTGCAGCCACCCCTCTGATCCACGTTAGGTTAAAAACCTCAATTCCCCAATGTTGTAGGACACCGCAGGAACTTTTACTGTTGGCTGGAACAGACAGGAAATTTTCTTTTTGTTTTCCAAGTGTTCTCAGACTGCCATGCCTAAATGAATCCCTTGTGATATGTTTCTACAGTCATGTTGGTATTTGTCATTTCTTAGCACCTATAATGAGAATAGACATAAATTGAATTTATTTTTAAACCTCACTCAAACCCTGATGTTTACTCTAAGCTACAAATTAGTTCATTAAAATTTCCTTCCTCAATGGCACTCTTAAGGAGTACAAGCAAGCCCACCACTGCAAACACTGCCATTATTGTTATTTATGTAGCGCAAAATATTTTAACTTTAATCTGAGCTGAAAACCAACTCAAGATGTTTGAGCATCAAATTCAGTTGAAATGTCCCACTTTCCTCCCAGGTACCCAGTGCCTCCCCCCTTAGACTACTGAAACTGTGTGACACTGGGGAATATGTTATCGAAAGCACTAAGTACTGCCAGCAGCCAGCATCAAAACCTTCCAAGCCCCTTCTCACACAGATGACAATCTGTAAACACTCCAGAACTATAAATAAGATTTTTACTGTACATTTTAATCATCTCAGAAAACTCAGTTCAGGATTCTTTAAGATATTTTGAACTGTGTTTGCATTTATTACTATTTTCAATGAGTAGTTGTTTCTCAGTTGCAATCCACCCATAGAAGTCCACTCTGCAACATTACTGGTAAAATATAAACTTTAAGAAACTAAGTTATCCTAAAGCAAAATATATTGCTATAGCTTATCTAGATTGTTTTAATATGCTAATAGAAATTCATCAGGTATACAACACTCTTTTAATGATATGATTTTTACACAAAATGGAGTGTGAACTTTAACAGCCCATTAGCCCCCCAGTCCAGGCTTCTACTCATAGCTGCCCATTTTAAGGATGTTCAATTTAATTTTTCTATGTTGTCTTGAAAGCTATATCATGTAGTTATATTTTTAATATTCAACCCTAGACTGGAAATGGTAAGGAAAATGGGAATATATATATATATATATATATATATATATATATATATATTTAGCCTTGCCTATAAATATTTTAGGGAACATCTGTTTAAGAGGGGGAGCAGAAGATGCTCAAGACAACATCTTAACACTGATATAAGCAAGAACAAAAAAGGATAAACTCTGCACAAATCTGAAATTAGAGGTAAAAGGTTTCTAGATAGTGGACAACATCATAGAATCATAAAATCATTAAGTTTGGAAAGGACCTCCAAGATCATCTGGTCTAACCATCATAGCCTTCCATAGGAGCAATGGGACCAACAAAGGTAGCAGATCCAAATCACTTCCAGAGACATCCTTATCCAAAGCCTCTGTGTGGTTCATGTTTACAGCAAGTGTCCACTGCACATGGAATGACAGCATGGGGATTTTCCACGCACAGAGCAAGTAGGAAGAGTTTGTGTGGGTGTGGGTGTGTGTGTTTTTCAAAAATATTAAAATAAATTATGAAATTATGAAAAACTTCCCTCTCTTCATCACGGAGGATGTGAAATGCAACAATTTAGTAAAAGCATTAGGAAAAAAACATTATTTCATTATAACAAAGATGTCAAGCAACATTTTTTTTTTTTTTTTTTTTTTTGAGACTAGCTGCTGAATGTCTCAGAACATTGTTTGACAGAGACAGAGGATAACTCAGGTGAGCTGGCTAAGACTTCCTCTCTGTCTCTGCCTCCACAGGTTCCCAGGCAGTCGATGGGAGGAATGAAAATAGCCTGGCTGGCTGCCTCTGCAGCTTGTCTTCTGCCTTCTCTGGTGTCCAAAACAATCAGTGGCCTCATGCTCTGGGACTCTGTTCCTGCCCTGCAGGCAGGAGATGCTGAGAAGGCAATGAGACAGGTAACAGAGATGGCCTAAAGCTTGCCTTAAAATCTGTGAAATTGGGGAATACGTGAGGTAGATATGATACTGAGAAGTTATCTGTGAGAGGCAAGATAGCCTGCAGAGCAGGGAACAGATGAAGCCCCCATCTCTCTGCTTCCTCACCTGCAGATATGTAGCAGAGTAAGAGAACAGCTCTCTCAATCGATCCCTCCAGAAACCACCATTTTATAAGGGACCAAGAACAATGTGCAGATAAATCTAGGCACCCTAGAAACGCTTCTTAACTTTTCAGCAAAACAACAGCTATACATCCTCAAGCAGCAGGGTTTACTTTATTAAATTGCTGGGGTGAAGTTTAGGAAAAAACAATCATTCTTTCAGAAATATACTATATTGACAATTTGGTGCGTGACCTTGTAAAGCTTCTCTGCTTTGTCCTGTCTCAACTTTACGCTGCAAGCACTAGTAGGCCTAGGAGTACACTCTTGTGTTCTCTAATCTCAAACAAACTGAAAATAACACAAAATGTATGATAGTTTTTTGTGAAATAGCCATCAAAGATTCTGTTTTAATATGGTGACTCAGAATAATTTACATATGAAGAGGATAAACTTAAAACTTCTAATTTCATTCTAAGATATCCAGCAGCTCCCAAATGTTCTTCTGGAAACCTATCTTCTGGAAATACTGACAAATGCTCTTAAAAATTAGAATGACCCATTTGTAGAACATCATCGTTGCAAAACTGCAAAATCATGTATTAATTTGCAGAAGGGACAACATCAGGAAAGAACACAACAGGTGATAACATTCACAGTATTTTCTAAAACCTACTGGTGACAGGCAGCTATCCTGAGTTTGTATCTATTGTAATTTCATTTGATTTTGAATAGTCAACAGAAGTCCATTATGAAAGCAAAACACGAGATTTAGATTTCTTAAACAACTCAAAGTGAGTTGCAGCTCTTTTGTGCTTAAACATTTTTTCATTCCAAAAGTCAGGCAGAAATTCATAGAGGGGCAGGGGATGCAAAGGGAATTTACTATAGCTAACATTTTTTTATACATGAAATATTAACAGACATATAGAAGGAGAGCTAATATATAATACTTTCCAGGTACACTGTGCCAGTACCGTAATTTGCTATTAATAAGTGAAGTAAATGTTAATCAATTCATTGGGATTACCCTCTCCTTAAATAATGAAATGAGCTCTTATATCTTCTGAAGCAGTCCCAAGAAGCAAGAACCGACAGCTCTGCCTAATTAATTTGTATCTTTTCCACTGTGAGTCTCAACTTCCCTATAATAAAATGTAATGATATTAAAGTACACCTTATTTTTTTTGTTAAAAACATATAGTATTGGTAGAAAAAAAATCCAAATACTTGCTTTGCAGAAAAGGGTAGTAAATTTTGGAACCTGATACGTCTGCTGTTGAAAGAAATTTTAGTCCAAAGTCAAAGTGAAAAATAAATGCAGCATGATAATTTTGCTAGAGGGCTATCAACATCATGATGCCTATTCCTTTTCAAGCCATTTCATATTCACCTTTTTGTGACATATGTTAAACATACAGCTTTTGTACTACTGAAATCTGCCTTATGTGGAAGGAGGTTGAGGTGGGGATGAAATTGCAAGCATAATAAATCATTTATAACAGAAATTTGCCTAGCTTCATTCCAAGGGCAAAATTAGGGTTAGTAGGAAACAATCCATATGGGTGAAACTACTTTTCACCATCAAGTAAACACATGCTGTTGGGTGACTGATAGATGCTGACAATGCTTTGTTGCAAAGGTGATGACTTTGTCAGCATTTTAATTGCATCCTTTATCCTTGTGTATAAGCATGTGGCCTAACAAATCATGTGGAAGCTGTATGAATGTTTCTCGAAAATTGTCATTAGCTGATTACATTAAGTTAATGATAAAACAATGGCTTGTATAGGACTAATGCTTTTATCATAATGTAGTAATTCAAGAAGGGTATATTCAAATTCACCTTATTTCCTTTAAATAATTTCTAAAACTGATTTCTGTTGGGCTGTTTACTTTTCTTAGAGTGTCCAGTGAAAGCAAATGCCATAGCATGTTGCCTTTTGATAAATAGCTGGTTGTGATGACATTTAGGGCAGTAAACCTAGCCCATTTTTCAAAAACCTGAGGCTTGGAGAGACCTTCCTGCACCAGCTCCACATGGACTTTACAAGCCGTGATAGAACTAAACCCTGTGAGATGCTGAGTGTCAGAAACTTCTTAAGTGCTTAGACACATGTACCAGACTGATGTAAAGTTTTTGCAATATCCTGGGACCTTAAGGTATGGGGAAATCCTAGGGCACACGAATAATTCACACTACATTGATCCTTAGCATTCCTCAGCCCTTCCAGAGGACTTGTGTCTCTCTGATGTTAAACAGAGGTCTTTCCTGATTCTCTCTGAAGAGGAAAGCCAAGTTGTGAAGCAATCTGAGCTGCATCGACCAAGGGACAAATTCCCCAAAGCCCTGTCAAGCCTATAGTGAACAAGAAGCAACATCTAATTTTTAGCATCTGCAGGTTTCCCAGCTACCAACCTCTCAGTACTCCCTGACATTTTTACAGCTTCCTTTAAGCTTTTCTGATCATCCTAATCCAACAGTCCTATTCCTGTCAAAATACGCCCATCAGACACACAGCGCCACTATAACACCCTCCCATCATTTCCCCATCCCACCCACTACCCACGTCACAGAAGAGCATCTCAAATATTTTGCATACTCAAATTTGACTTGCTGCAGGCTCAGCTTGTTTCAAGGCAGAGTCTTCTGTAAAATACTTTGTTTGTAGACTTAGGTAAGGCTCCCTGCCTTGGGTGTCCTGTCTGCGAGCTGCTAACATTAGATAACAGAGCACTAGATGCTAACATTAATGCTAACATTAGATAACAGAGCACTTTCTATTTGCACTAGAAAGAATAATAGAAGTAAATATTTTCTGCAATGCAAGGCACATGCAGTAATGAATTGTTCACATCACCCTTACAAGGGTCACAGGATACTGAACATAGCAAATAATTAAGAACCCTTTAAAAAAGTAGCCACTTCTTTTTTTTTAGGAAAAAAAAAAAAAAGTAGTCAGGTGGAACACTGAGTGCATTCACTGTTCAAAAACAGTCCTTATTTGCACAAACTAACATTTTAAAATGTAACCAAATAATCCAGATGTGAAAAATCTGGGATGCCTCGAGGAAAGAAGAATTAAACTGAAGGCAATGAGAATCGTTCATGCAGTGTAATCCAATATTAGCTCTTACTCAGCTTTTATCGACTCCTTGTCTTCAGTGAGCCAAAGGATGCTCTCAGCTGCTACGTGGCAAAGTTGTTAGACTCCACATCTCCAGTGAAGCAAAACAGGTTACTGCCATCAAACTCCAGTGGATAGGTTCTCTAATTATATATATTAGAGAAAGATGCAATAACGACCTAGAATTTGGTAGCAGACTTTTATTCCATAGCCTGAAAAAAGCTAACTAAATTCAGTAGGAAGGCTTTTCATTAAGTAATAGGATCCATCTTAGGACTTTGTTATGCTTACTATCTAAATGTACTGTTTGAAAAGATGATTTATTGTAGGTCAGCATTTCCTTGTGTGCTTATGTTATTTAAGTTGCTTAATTGAAACAGATGATTATGTAACTATCAGATTTGCTACAGAAACATTAAGATTTCTTAGCACAGCCTGAAAACACGGAAAAGAAAATTAATTCCCTACTCTCCAAGTCACAGGATTGCATGAAGAACATGAACTATTTTACATTTCATCTCAAGAATTATAAATAACAAATCCTCTAACACAGGGTCAGTGGTTGTCACTATTTCTGGTTTTGTCTCCAGGACAATGGCCAAAAAAAAAAAAAAAAAAAAAAAACAACTTTCTTCCTATGTATTCTCTCTCACACCACCATCAAAAATTAAGCTTTTGCCTAAATAATAGTCATCCTTCCCCATATTGTTCTGCTTATTTATTTATTTATTTTTCTCTCTGCAGGTGTCTGACTGAGGTTTTGGTACTTTTTTCCTCGAGACCCCTTGCTAATCCTTGAAGGCATTCTCCAGTGTTCTTTCATCTGTTACCTGCTCTTTGATCTTGGGGACTCTTTTCTTTATCGGTGTTGAAGCTTATAAGCCATATTTTCAGAAATAAAGCTGAAATTGTGAAGAACAGTATGGAATAAAGATTTACATTGTTAGCTCTGATGATAATGGCATATTAAATAATATATAACATCTCATTCAAGGAAAAATACACAGCAGAATGAGACAGCAGAAAATAAGTAGCTAACATTACTTTAAACACTAGGTTTTCTGCTGTGAGCCACACAAAATATGAGCCCTTGTTACCTAGATATCTTTTCAAATATCTCCTCCTTAATTGCATCCATCTATGACAGTAACCTTAGTCCTTAAATCTCTCTCAGCAGAAATGCTTCTTAAAGATGAGGAAAACTTACTCTCATCTGGGCAAGCTGGTCTCAGAGAAGGGGGAACTGGGGATATTAGGAGCAGGGGAAGGTATTTGGAGATGTGGGAAGCAGGTGGAAGTTTTGCTGCAGTACAATGTGAAAAGGACAGTGAGTAACATGAGGAAAATTTGAGACAGCTTTTGGAAAAGAGGCGGCTGATAATCTTTGTTCACTGTTTAAGGGGAAAATTTATGTGCTTTGTCTGCCTCCTCATTTTTTCTTTCCCCTCAGAAACACAGCCTGCATGTCCTTTCTCCTCCCTCTGTCCAGAGGGAAAGTCACATGCAGAGAGAAGTCCACAGCACAGCAAAGCCAAACCTTGTCACTACGTCACCTCCTGTGCACCCCCTGACAGGTGCCCTGAATATTTTCAAACTGGCTGCCATTTTACAGTCTGAAAAATCTATATTTATAGCTACTCACGGAGAAGTCAGTTACTCCTTAGATTCTATAACAAATTGCATTGGTTAATAACTTGTCTCACAAGAATTATAGTCTTATTTTAAAATAGAGTTATAAAAGTAATAACTTGCACTCTGGTGATTTCATTGTAAAGCACACATTTGTTAAAGTTTAATAATTGATAGGCCTTCCTGAATTGTGATAAACAAATTTTTTAATCCACTTTTTATGCTTGACATATTTAAAGAAAATAACTCATGTTCTTCAGACTTTGGTACATTTGTGAATATGCATAGACTGCAAAACAGTAATATAACATTAAAAGGAATGATAAGTTAGACAGTGAAAAATATACTTCTGGGTTAGAGGGTTCTGATAAAGGTAGCATTGCATTTCATATGATGAACATCATCAATGAGATATTATAGCAAAATCAGTGCTCACTATTCAGTATGCAAGTGTTTGATAGAAGTAAACCCTAAGATCCTAACTTCATGCAACTATAATAAGTTACATGAAGACATTCTTGTAGGAAGTTATTCAGAGATTGTTCCAGACCTCAGTTCTCCAAAATGTCCCCCCCCCCCCCCCTTTTTTTTTTTTCCTTTCCTTTCAAGACATCTTGCTCTGGACTAGATACTTCCATGCTTATCTCCAGTTTCTCTTCAGAGCCTGAGGGCTGAGGATGGCTTGCTGTGTGAAGGCCTTTCTGACATGAGGACCACAGAACAGCATAATGGATCTACATAACTTTAGCTTTGCAGTGGGACCAGGCCTGCTGAAATCACTGGACAGGGATAAAGCCCTGATGGGCAGAACTGTTTTATAGGAGTCATACTAGCAGTCTGATAACCCAGCAAGATTATCTACCACCATCACTCCTACTCTTTTTCAAGTAGTTCAAATACAAATTTGTATTTAAAAAATGTCACTGGTATGTGTTACAGCCATAGCTCATTAAAGAAAGTGAGGAAATCAACCACGACAATGTTGGGATCTCCTGACATTCCACTGTTGGACAAAACTTGAAATTTAGAAGGAAAACATTCAAAATGTTCACAAATATTTTCATGTTTCAAGCATACAAAGACATTTTATGCTACCTAGGAACCTTCCACACTCTCTAAGGCTCAAAGACTTCCTTTATTTGCTGTCATTTTTATGGGGCTAGCACCAGCACAATTTTCTGCATATCAACATACCTTCCTTTCCTCTCACAGGCCAATTGCTTAAATTATTAACTGCTAGTTCTTAATGAAATTTCTTGCTCCCAACCACATTAGAAGTCAATATCAGTTGTCAGCCAACGTTCAATACGTTTTTCCAATTACAGTTCATGCCAATACTACATTTGGTGGAATTCTGCTTAACAGAAATATTGAATATGTATTAACTGTAGAGGTAAACATTGAACATTTCTTTTCCTCTAGTAATGGAATAAATTCAGAGACTTCCAGCATAACCAATCTTTGAAGACATCCACACACAAAAAAAAAAAGTTTGCATTGAGGATTACCACAAACAGCATGGACTGGAGAAATTATAACTAAGTGGCACAAATTGAACATTGAACTATGTAGCAGAAAAGGAGAAAACATGTTCTCCCCCTCCTCAGTCTATTTTGATACCTATTAGCATGATGCTTAGCTGCAACAATTAACCACGTCTTCGCATCTTTTCACAACAGTTCTTCCATATCCGCAGGGCTGTCCGTGTCAATAACACTACACTGATAAGTGGGTTTAAAAGTGCTCATAAAGCACAGGCTGCTCTGAAATTCACCCACTTCACAGCTTCAGAGCAGGTTTTTACATGGCTTTGACATCACTGGCAAGCTAACAGTAGGCACGTATACTTGTGCCTGCTAGCTAAAAGTATATTAAGTTGGCAATGCACCAGCACTTGGGAGCCTGTACTGTGTGAGAACAGCCATCAGCCTGGAGTCAAGCTTGATGGCTGTATGGACAGCAAAGCCAGCCTTGTGGCTGCCCTCCTGCAGACAAACATATAAACATACTCTACTAAACATACATTGCTGGACTTCTAAGTCTCAGCTGACAGTTAAGTATCTGGTGTTTTAAATGAAGATGGGGCAGAGCAGTTCCTGCTAAGAAAAAAACACACAAAATTATTAGAATTGTATCCGCAAAATGTACAAGCTGAGAGCTCATCTCAAGGGACTCTCATCTTGCATCTAATAAAGAATTCCATTGTTTGTAGAGGCCTTTAGATCAACTTTTAAGAATGCACAGAAGAGCTAAATCCTTATTTAATAAAGAGAAAAAAGTTAGAATAATTATCTGCATCCGGAAACTAGACCACACACAAGAGAAGGCTGGCTATGAGTGTCTTTGCTCCATTAGTCTCAAGGCAGATCAAAATATTGTGATTGTTATATTTTAACATGCTACAGCTTATATATGGTGTTTATTATAAATAGCAGTTATTCCTGTTGTATCTTTGTCAATTCCTCCAGTGCAGTTTGCTTAAACCACTATATGCTTTCAACCTTAAAATGTTGTCTTGTTCTGCAGGCTGATGTATTACGTTCTAATTTCTGTTACATTTGACCTTTACTACTATAGTTTGCTTTAATCCCTATTACTGTTATTATTTATGCAGTTCCCAATAGCATCCAATACATTCACTAAATATTCTGTGCTTTGAAGTACTGAATGTAAAACAGGTCACCCACAGGATTTTTTTTTTTTTTTTTTTTTTTTTTTTACTTAAGCTTCCCATTTCATCACATCATCAGGAAATCCACTGCTTTTATAACATGATTCCCTGAATTACAGATTCATAGGGGCTTATGTGGCTGTAAAATAGTTTCCAGTTAGAAGGGCTTATTCAATTAATAACTCTCAAAACTCCAGAACTATAGTGATGAGAACTTGGAGGTGCAACCCCATCCACAGGATCAATGCCCTGCACGTGCTGTCAAGCTGATCAGGAGCACAGAGCTCTGGTTGATTCCTGGTGGCCAGCTGACCTTTCTGGCAGCAGAGTTCAGAGGCAGAAGAGGCTCAGCAGGCAGGTCTGCTGTGGTTTGCTGTGGAAAGGCAAGCAGATGGCCCCACCAGTCCTTCTTGCCTAATTTCTGTAGATATGTCAGATTTGTTTTTTCAGAGATAAACCCCGAAGAACAAATCCTGATTTATAAAGCATCACAATCATGCTTGCAGGCTCCTGATGATTTATTTATTGTATTTGAGTCAAAATATTTCTTACATTCCAACTTTAATAGCTTCACAGAGAGTGTTTCACAAGAGAATGTCTACAACCATTTAAATACAAGTTTGAGCCCTTTCCTCAGAGCCTACTTGTTACCTGCATTAGACATAGTAAAGACACAGGACAGACTGCTTGAGCCCTTGAGCTCAAGCTTCCCTTGTAACAGAAGGGAAACATTTCAGGTTTCCTGGAGCAGCTCCACACATCCATACAAGCTAGACAGGTCAGATGAAAGACAGGCAAGAAGCATTGCACCTAATAACTATCCTGAGCCAACTTCTCCTTAATGCAGAAAGGAAACTTCAAGCCCAACCTTTGAGTTTTTTTTTTTTTCCTTTTTTTTTTTTTTTTTTTTTCCTTCCAGACACCATTTAGTTAAAATAATAATATAAAAAGCTTGCTCAGGAAAGAACATCCGCTGGAAGCTGCTCTTCGCATGACTGCATGCAGACCAAGAAGCTACAAGATATTGAGTATGTTCCAATTCAAATCAGATTGAGCTCAGAAGCCTGAAGAACACAATTAATTTGTAAACCAATATCCATTTCAGGTTAGGTGTTTTGTTGTTGCACAGAGGCTATATTTTCTTTAACAAGTAGCATCACAAAGGGGTAGATGGATCTCAGGAGCAGAATGTTTGGTCTGAAGATCTGCTGTACTCTCTCCATGTTCCCCACTATGCGCTTTGGACTGGTGTACTGGACTGGACACCCATTAGTGACAGAATGCACCTTCTGATTTAGATTTCTCAAAAAAGATCCAGTTGTGAGCTTCAAGACCACCCTCATGACACAAACATAAAAGTGGGGTTGGGGGGAGGGGTGGATAAATTCATCACCCCCAACATCTCACTCCTGACCTGAACTAGAATAGCATTGACCTGCCTATAGAAAAGCCAAGCAGCAGCTATAGAAAGCTTGCCTTTTGCTGGTGTAGCTTCTTCCACTATTACTAATTTTCTGGACTATTTACTTTACATCAACCTCTCTGAAATGGGAAGTGTTGATGCATTACAATCCAAGTCAGGGAGATCTGGCTTAAGAAAAAGGTCAGCCTCAAAGGGTAACTGTCAGCTTTCAGTGAGTGATACCATTAATGGCCTTTTTCATACAGACCGAATGGCATGAGTGATGCTGCAGTGATGATCTACAATTTTAGCAGGACAATCTAACTCCAGCTGTAGTTTTCCATTTATTTATTTTAATCTCTTAAGTTCTTCATCCCCCACAGACTCGCTTTTTGCCTGACCTTGGAGAAATCAGCACTTGCTGCGTCTTTTTTTCCCTTTAAGAAAGTGGTAATAATTCTTACTTAACTGCAGCCTTAGCTTTCTGCTAAAAGCCTTGACGAGCAGCTATCACAGGGATATGAATATTAAAGAAGAATCACAAGCTAATATAAAAGCTACATTTTCACGATCAGCACAGAAGAGTACTAAAAATACTGAAATGCTTGTTATATAGCAAAGAATAATCAAATAAGAAATTACTGTTCAGCAGAGCTTCCTAGAGCTGATTAGGATGGAGGACTTTCAGGTCAAAGCACACTTCATTGACAGAACCAGACAATTTTAAAGTTCCTATAAGATAAATCCCCAAATGTTGTACTTGCAGATATTTTCAGTTATTTGACTGAAATAGTATAAAAAAGGAAAAACATTAAATGCACAAATAGAGCAGCTTCATATTTACCCTATTGTATTTTATGCCAAAGATATTCTCATTCCTCATTTTAACACAATTACATTCAATATAACATCAACTTGTAGTCAAAGTATGATTCTGCATTGTTCAACACTGACTAAAAATCAAGAATCTTTTACACCAAGTATAGTGATGAGTACTGCTGTGTTCAGTTTCCTTGATGAGTTTCCTGGTCCTGCACACTCTACAGCACACCAATATAATCACCTGTCAACAAGTGATATGATACAGAAAGAATCTTCTCGTAATAATTAAAAAAGCATTGCCTTTTCCATAGGAAAGCACTGGAACCATTCCAGTTGCAGCATCCCCCCAACCTCAGACCTCTCAGAGAACGTTCTCTACAGGGGTACTTTCTACATGGGCAACATGTAGGTGTTTATTCAGCAGGGAACAGCCAGTTTACCATTTCTCCCTTAGTCATTGAAATATTCCCAAAGGATATACCTGTAATGGGTATTTTTTCCATTAGAATTCCCCACAGAAAATGTCATTGGACATGCCTGGGACAGTGCAGCTTTGTCTGAACTTCCAGTATGGAAGCTGTGAAGACACTTTATAATACCAGTTGTTACGCAGATAGCCATAATCTTAGGGTCTCCTTTGCCTCCTTAGGTTTAAGAACTGAGTTGCTGAGCAGGGAACATCTGTGGCAGCTTATCAAAACACCAGAATCTGGCCACAGCACCGTGTCACATTTTATTTAAAACAGTGAAGGACAGATTGCCTGCTTTGCAAATTATATACATTAAAAGAATCAGGGGGGCTGGCTTCTCATCACAGTGGAAAAATCCACACAAGATAACTAATGGAAATAATAATCATAAATATCTCACAGTCTCATGTGATATTTACAAAATAGGTACAGTATTCTGAAGAAAGAATCTGATCATGACGTTTTCAGAAAAAAAAAAAAAAAAGAAAATTTTGATATGAACCCTGACATCTATTGGATGCCACGTAGTCATGTCACTGACTCATGCCATGTAACAAGGAACCAAGTTAGACCTTGCCCAGAAGCATTGCAATGTTTTCAGTAAAGCCAAGATCAGAACCTTGGTCAGACTTTGGCACATTGATCAAAAACCAAAGTAATCACATAATCAATCCTAGATCAGCCCCAAGCTGCTTCTTTGATTTGAGGGTATTGAGTCTGCATCTGCATTCTTAAGCTCCCTTTCTTACGTATTAAACCACCCTTGTTAATCAGCCCCATTTTACAACAGCCACTGTAAACCTTGTTTTAACTCTACAAGAGAGTCACAGTATTTCTTCTACAATTAAGGCTAACAAATTGATTTATTTCTTCTCCTGTGCTCAACACCTGCAAAACTATGCTTCAGGCTGATAATCCTTACTGGCTTACAAGAAACATGAAAAACTGTCACTGGTCTACAATTTCCACTTTGTTTTTCCCATATTTTTTCACATCTCCCTCAGTCTTAAAAGCCTGCATCTTACAATTGACCTAAGCTGGTTGTCAAAAAAAGTGCCTCCCATAGTTGTTTTTCAAGTGGAAAGGGGTGAAGCCTGCTTTAAATAATAAGGATAGCAAGGTACCCTTTAGCTAGAAAAAGTTATCATCCATGTTAATCACAGGACAGAATAAACAAAGACAAAGGGCAAAAAGAGGTGGAATTCAAAATAATCTTTATGTTATTGAATGCAATTTCCATCTAAGATGACCTTGATGCATAACAAAATAGGAGTTACCTGAGTGCAGTGAGAGGAGGTGAGGTAAGTTTTAAGCATAGACAACAAAATGAAACACATAGGGGAAAGAAAAGAAAAAGGATAAAAGGGAGGAAATATAGGGTGAGAGAAGTTACATGGACAGAAGCATGCTTAACAGAGTTCAGAGAGGATCTAAACTGGAAGACTAAAAGTGACCAGAAAAAAATCTCAAAGAAGGAAGAGAAACAACTTGAAAGGAAATATAGCTGCTAAAAAGAGATTAAAATCATGAGTTAAATGAAAGACTGAAAAAAAAGAAATAACTGAACGTACAAAAGACCAAAAATAGCCTGAGGGGAGAATTAGACTAAAAGACATGGTAAGTAAAACAAGGGAAAGTCTCCAGGCAAAGAAAGAAAGAGCAAAAAAACAGAGTGGTGGGCAAAACATGTTATACATTTCATTAGTTACTACTGTAAGGTATTACCACTTGCATCGAATGCAAGCATTTAAACCAAACTCAATGCAAGCAGTTTCTGCATCAAGGCTGCAGCATCCTGCAGATGCTCCCAGAGCCTGATCATAGACTCTGTTTTACAAGGATGTCATTCTTGTGTTTGTTTTTCTGTTTTGGATATTGCTCCTGTCCATTACTTTGAACCTAGCTCACCTAATGCCAAAGCAGTTGACTTCCTGACACCAGCTTCACAACTACTCCTGTTCACACCATCTGTCTTCTGGGGCAACAGCAAATAAATAAATAAATAAATTTTAAAAAGGACCAAATAGCAAGGTTTGCAAAGCATCCATGCTCGTGTCTCAGCAGCACTTGCTGCAGAATTCATTTTAATATCTTCAATTAGGTTTCTGCCTTTTAAGCAATAAAGCGTATGCATGCTTTTATTTTTGAATTAGTGTGTAGAATCACTGTAATTAAGCAATAAATAATAGTAAACAACACATTTCATCCTTCACTGGTGCTATATATGAATCAGGTGTTATTCCAATACCAGTTAGGAACTGAAAACAAAAGTTGTATGCAATTGGTTCTTGGCCACCACACAGTGCCAAGGACATATGAAAATAATTTGCCTTCATGTTTAAAAATGTGTTTTCTTTAGTTTCAAAGGAGTATTTTTAGCTAACACTTCCACTCATTTCAAATACATTTTTTCACTGTTTACTTCTATTCTTCCAGGAAATAAAAGTAGCAGTCCGTTCTTTCACTGAGCAACAATGTACAGAGATATTAAACCTGAGGTGATCAAATATTAGAGAGTCACAGAAGTACCAATGCAAGGAGGAAACTGTTTTAATTAGCAATCATGCTCATTAACAGTTTAACAACTGTATTTCCTGTGTTTGCAGCATATCTTGAATTTAAATACGTGCTGAAGTCTGATGGAAGCCAAAGCTGAGACAAGCAAGCATAGAAATCCTCTGCTGAAGAATTTTATAATCTGGAGTACATAACAGATTGAGAACTGTAAATATAATTATTTCATAACTCATTTATTTGTTGAAATTGATAGCAAAAGAATGCATGAGTAGCTTTATAGCTGCAACATGAAATGCTTCTACTAAGTGATATAAATCAGAGCCATATTTTATGTTCATGATCGTATAACATCCTGTCTCAGTTATTTTCCATCTCCACAGTCTTCAAACACACACACACACTTTTGCAAGGAGATATTTTGGAGTACTAGATAAATGGAATAATTAGAAACAACAAAAAAGATGCTTGTAAGCTCATTATGAACAGATTTCATGCTATTTTTTATTTTTTATTTTTAAAGAAAGCCAATAAATTGATGGATGTGTAAAGCATTGTTCATATGAAATAGAATTGTCTTGATTACTGAGGTTCAGGGGTAGTAAAAAAGGAAGAGTAGTAGGGTTTAGTGGCAGAGAAAACATTTTACTCCCTCAAATCTCTTGCAGACATTGTTTTCATTTTTTATTTATTTTTTACAATGTGTAGTGAGAGCTGTGGTTTACTCATCTAGGCATCACAGATTTTCCTTTGCTGGCTCATTTACTCTAGGATAGTCCTCTTCTGGACTTTTCATCTCTTCACCCATTATGCTGGGGTTCAATGGTAAAAAATGTTTAGCAGTGCACGGTTCTGTAGTCTTAACTACTACCATTTAAAATGGGTCAGAAGAAGCATTTCCTCTGTATTATAGCTCCACTTTTCCAGGGAGATGGAAAATATTAGTAAACATCTCTGGCTTGTAAACATCTCTCTGGCTTCTGGGTCCCAGTGCCCCATGAAAACATGGGGTGAGGGTCACAAAGGTTGCTTCTGGCCTTTCGTTCTTTGTCCAAGGTATCCCCACAAGAAGGATGCCACCACAGGCATTTTTCAAAGTTCCTGTACAAATATCTTCTCCAAAGCAACCAGCGTCTTACTTGCCTGCACTCTTTATTGCCCTTCTCAGCTTCAAACAGCCCCAGTTTCCCACTTGAGGTGCACTGCAGCAAAGTTTAATTGTAACCCATCCTTGTTGTCCCCTACTTACTTGGCTCTGGGAAGCTCTAAACTCACTCTAAGTAACTTTGATATTTTAATTGCATTTCCATACCATTGTGCTCTGTGACAGTTAAACAATTCCAATGGCTAATTAATGCACTTACTTGCCCCTTGTCATTTTGCACTAAAATATGCTTTTCAGAAAAAGCACATTTGTCTGGATCACTGGGAATCACTGACAGAGAGCTTCTCCCTCTCAACAGCCCTCAGCAAGCCAAATTCAATGTTTCATACCTGGCATTCACATCCACCTTGGAGATTTTCAGAATATTGTTTGACTGCTCCTCATCAGCATTTGTGTTTCTAAGGTTCATTTTCTCTGAGATGAAGCTTTTGTTTAAAGCCCATCATCATTACAAAGTGGGTTTCAGTGCTTTGGTACCAACAAAATTCATTACAGCCTGACTGTCACAAAAAGAGTGCTGAGGCTCTGGATGAACAGAATCCAAGAGCATGCACATATCTCCCCTCCCTCCCCCCCCCCCAAAAAAAAATACTACAAAACACCACAACAAAACCCACCACACTTGAGACAAAAAAATAAAAAAATAAAAAAATAAAATCTCATTGTATCAGTCTGTTGGAATAAACATCCTCATATTGCTGCCTGGGACTCTTGTTCTATCATTTTGTAATCCCGTGGCAGAGACAATTTGGATTTCAAATGTCTTTCTTCCCTTTTGAAATGTATTAAGGTGGATGAAAAACCTGGTGTTGCAAAGGTTTGGTGGTTTTCTTTTACTGCTAATTGTTATGATTGAAAAGCAGCTATTGGTACTTTTATTTTTTTAATAGCTTTTCCTCTATAGCTGCTCTGAAAATTCATATTTGCTGGACTAACTCCCATGGATCACAATGGCCATTATCCCTCAGGAGAAACACTTCAGCAATGCGGGAAAGCTTCCTGGCACTCTCATCTGTTTGACTTGCTTTCTTATAGCTCCTACCATGGCTTGTGGTTATCTTAAGGAATATTAGACAAGTTATTGTAAGGAACATTTTGGCATATTGGAGAGGTCAAAAACCAGAAAATGTTGCCTTTTTTTTTTTTTTCCATAGTTCATTGTACTTTCCATTCACCTGGTTGTCCTTAATCTATTGATACCTGCATATTAAATTTTCTAATCAGGGTCTTTCAGTATAGATATCAGGCCGTTTTTTCTACTCATGAGCTAGTAGAAATCAGTTTAGTCTAACAAAAAATTAAATTTCCAGAAGGTATTGGAAGGAAACAATTAACAGATGATCTTCCACTACTGTTCTTGACAACAGTACACATTTCATTGCTGTTTGTCATCTCATCCTCAATACATAAGCAGAGAAAAATTCTCTCAGGGATATATATACATCAACATGTGGTGCTATACTGACAGGTTCAAATTAGTAGGTGACATGAATTACCATAAAACTTGGCATCTTTCCTCTTCATCACTGAAAATGAAATATGAGGAAAGCAACAGCAGGTGGAATTAAAGCTCGTCCTTTCAGAGCTCTGGTGATAAATACCAATGACTTGGAAAGTTAATACTAAGTGAGGGAAGAGATGATGTGAAAGAAGAGAACATTAGAATAGCATCTGGAAAACTTGGATAATAGGAGAGAATGGAAATAGAAAAGAAAGAGACCAGCATTTTAACAATAGAGATAGGTATGAGAGAAAAGACAAAGAACTTGGCTGCAAGATAAATAAGATTTTTTGGCATGGTGAAAAAGGATGGAAGAAAGTTTTGACATTAAAATGAAGAAGAATAAGAGCAAAACTTGGCTGGAAACAGAAAGGATGTGAAGAGTTTGGAAATAAACCATTCATTTTTTATTTCAAGAAGGAAAGAATGGTCTATCCCAAACGCAGGAGGCACAGTGCTTGGAAATCTGTGCTTGTAGCCCTCTTGTGCCGTGAGTTTTTACATGCCCTTGAGCCAGTCATTTAAGCCAATGTTTTCACATACAATCATCCTAATTAGCCCGTGACTTTTAGAAGGTCTATTGAGCATCTGCAACCTCTACAGTAATAGACAAAACTCATTAAATCCTGAAAATCTCTGAAGAAGTCTACTTTTTGGAGCTACCTGTTAATTAAGAAGATTAGGTGCAGAGCTATAAACAAATTTGTACAGTTCTAGTTTGTGTGGATCTTAAAACCCTGAAGTTTTCCAGATCTTATGCACGTGAGTTGATCAACAAAACTTCAAATGGGTTCAAGTCGGATTACCCAGGCTTAATCTCATTCTTTAATGCTCAGTTCTTTCTTGATACACGTAGAACACTGCCTGTTGATAATTCTGGGCAGACAGTACACAAACACCTGGTCTCCAAAGAGAAATCATGTTAACACAGCTTCATTTAAAAGACTAAAATTGTTTAGTCTGCATTTTCACACCCTAAAACTTAATCTGTCTAAAGTGACTAGAAAAAAAACAACAATATTTTCCTCTCTGCTTTCAGAGTAACTTTCTATGACCAACACTGAACAAAACATTAAAAAAAATCACAAAGAATAGTTTCTTCTCCCTGATTCGTTCATTTTTATATGCCACCAGCCATCTTTAAAATTTTCCATCCAGTTAGTGAGACCAACTAGTATAGAAATCCTTGTTTTAAACATATTCAGTCTTATCACTTCACCTAATTTTAATGCCATTTAGCTAGTGTCATTAATACATTACGGATGAAAAAGCAGAGCACCCTGGACCTACCCCCACGTGATGTCCTGGATACCAGTCTCAGATGAGTGATGAGGATTCGAGATAAGATAAGGTGGCCTCAGACTGGCATCGCACTCCTCTGAATTACCCTGGCAGACTGGGGATTAGTTAGATAGGCAGCATTTACAGGAAACAGAAAAAATATGCAATGAGAAAGAGAAATGGCTGCCCAGTAAGACAACACTGAAAATCAGCATGGAAAGGTAACTGGTGAGAACCTCTACAGAATTAGTCTAAGAGCCTGTCTGCTGCGGGAAGCAGGTATGAAAATACGAAATCAAAGACTGTCATGTGATTTTCATGTTTTGTTCCAGTATTCTACCTGAGCTAACCTACTTGCCATTACAAAGATTTCAGATACTTCTGTTGATAAAATAGCTCTAAGTCACAGGAATATCCTGGGGCAGTAGTGAGTGCATTATTTTTACATTTGTAAATCACCTTCTAAAATGTTATACTTTATTTTTAATTTTGAAGTCAGATCAAATATGTTAATTTGGGAATATGAAAATGGAACGGATCCTTTTGGGATCTCAGATGTATTATTTTATTTTCCTTCAGATAATGTCAAATCCAGCCATCATCTGCTGCCTTTCAGGTACAGAGGTTCCCAGCCGTTCTCTGCCACTGACTCTGGCCATGTCATTAACAGCATCGACTGAATGCTCCTCTAACTACTACTTGACCTTCTGCTAGAGGAATCCATACACCCAGTCATGAGTAGCACATATAATATTAGACAGCTTCAATTTTACACATTTTATTGCTGATAAAGTGTTATCCATTAAATCCAACGATGGAAGCTAGCTTTGTGCTTTCTCAGCCAACCACTTCTCATTTTGTTCTGTTTTACCTGATATCTGTGCTAGTAGCAGATAAGAATCAACATAACTGTATATCATCTACTATTATATTTTCTGCTGTAGTTATTGCTGAACGTCAGGGCCAGTACACAGGATTTCATTGTCAAAGGCTCTGAGGTGTACTCTGACAGTATAATTTCTGTACCAGCCCCTGAACGTAGAGTTTTATAAGAGGCAGGATACACAGAGCTGAAGTCAGCAAGTGGGGGTGGGAAGTTAAAGGATTACTGTTGAGGTTCCTAGAAGAAAAGTCCAGAATGGATAAAGAAAGAAAGAAAAGAATTGAAGCCGTTAACCATGAGTCACTGTCTGACCGGCCTGAGCTGGCTGGGGGCTCAGAGGCTTTTTGCAAGGGTCTGGCATCTCTATATTCCCACCACCTGCACTGTTCAGCTACACTGGTTTTCTGTGTCCAAAAGTACAGCAGCTATCACTTATCCCCACCAAGGTGAACCCATAAGTCCTTCAGACCTGGCCTGTTTCTCAGCTGCATCATTTTGCTGGCACTCAAAGGAAACATCCTCAGAGTACCAATGCCACCAGCAGTGTCTGCTCCCTTCCCTGTTGCAGGAACAGCTTTTTGTAGGCCTTGCAGAAAGTTTTTCTACTATAATTCCACCAGAAAGAAGAGCAATACCTACAAGTTTTATATGAGGCCAACAACTGGCAAGTGTAATAACGAATAGCAGGGTTTGGCTTGTTTATTGGAGGTTCATTTGGGTTTTTAATCAAATAAGGGTTGTCTACATTAAGCTGAATTGTTTGTATTTTAGTTTAATGGTTACATTTTACTGTAATGTTTCCCGCATTTAAGATAGCTTCACAAAGCTAGTTTTCCATTTGTCAGTTCCTTAATATTTTCCTTTGCCTAGTGAATAGGAATTATCTGTGTCGTGTAATGTCTGTGCTCTCCTGGTGACACTGGTTTAGAGAGTACACAGCCACTTCCATGTGTTAATATTTTGAAATTTGGAGTTAATTACAGTAATTTCTATTCAAACAGACATATCAAGAATAAAACAAGAAGAGGCTGAATTTCTTGATGCAGAGCCTAAGATGTTTAAGGCATACGGAACTGATGTTTTATTTTCCTCTTTATGTTTCCTTAGAATACTAAAGTAAGGCACAGTTGGTAGGAAAATGCAATAACTTTTATTACACCAACTGGTACATCCAAGAGAAGCAGACAACAGTGGGCACATAGTACTGAGTGTGGCAGCTGAAGAGCAGGTATTTATCTGCCTAGCTGGGGCCAAGTAGCCTCTGCCCAAGGACAGCACAGATACTCTGTAAGAGACAGCAGCACTGAGACTTCCCTAAAGAAAAGAAATCTAGGAAAGACCCCATCTGTGCAGCTACACTGATGCTGTTTGTGTGCAAATACCTTCCCCTTCAACATTTTTGCTCTCCTTCCAACTTTCTGTTTCTTTCCAGAAGCAGCTCTGTCATGCAGCAGGCATTTCTGGCAATTCTTCTTATGCAGCAGTAGAGTCTTCCCTCAAGGACAAATGTCAGTCACTCCCTACCTCCTCCTGTGGTAAAGCCACACCCAGCTCGGGCTATGCCCAACAGGAGTCATGTCATGGTGGTTTTTTGTTTTTTTTTTTTTTTTTTTTTTTTTTCCCTAACAGTTTAAGCCACAGAAATCTCAGGGTGAGTGAAGGTTGACAGATGACTTAACTACTTTGTTTCTCCCCAATACAGTCAAGAAGTGCAATGGCAAAGGAGTTGCAGAAAGCATACACCCAGCAGTGAAAGAAGGACAAGCAAACACAAAAAACAACTATGGGGTAGAATTTTAAATGCAAGTCCCCAGTCACCCCACTGAGCTCTGAAGACATCTAGGGCCAGCAAACAGGGTATTTTGCTACTCAAAATAATCCCCAGAAAAGCATTGGTTTTGACACAAGTGCTTGGCCTTCAGGGAGGGTGTAGCATTCCCATGAGCACTGGGAAGCACCAACTCCCCCAGGTGCTCAGAGAGCAGCTTTGTTCTCACAACCACCTGTTTGTGGGCCAGGTTAGTGACACATTCATGATACTGGAGCTCAGGATAAAACATTGGGATGTCACACACGCAATGGCACATAAATCTACTATCTGTATGGTGATAGAGGGAACATCACAATACCTTACAAGGACAGCTAGGAGTATACCACACCCGAGACTAAAATAGTCCTGTGACTAAGGTATGCCTGCAAGCATGGGTGCACACATGCAAACCATAAGCAAGAAATTGTTTGATATGGCACATTCCAGAAATTATCTAGTCATATGTATATAAACCAATATGATCAGCAAAGACTTGGGACTCCCACAGGATGCTTCTTCTAACATGCTCTTTCATTTTATATCCACCACACCTTGCTTTCAGAGAGCTCAGTAGCATTTTAAGACAGAGGTGGCATATCTACACTTTCAGAGGCTATTCTCTAACTAAATCATTTTCTTCTTGCTTATTTCTGAATAGATTTGCTAAGCCTATTCATAAAAAGGAGTAAAAACCAGCACAATATTTCCTGGTTATATGGTTATATCTAATCTCAGACTAATCTGTCACCAGCTCAAGCTTACAAGTTTCATGTATTCTCATCACACCAAGTGGAAATTAAGATTTTAAGCATACATTACACAGTGTCAGACTTACACAGATATTAAATCAGGAATTTTAAACATCCATATGCATGCAGAATAGTTAAGCTTAAACTTAATCAAATCTTTGAAATCTTGGAAGTGTGAAGCATTTACAGCCAATATTAACCTTACTCTAAGGCAACTTTATGCAGAGAAAAAAAAAAAAATCAAAACATATGCTTAACTAGAGACAGTTTTCCAAGTAGAAAATTAAGTTTTCCACTTTTTTATTCCTTAGGACTCTTAGAAAAGCTCTATTAATCATGAAGCAAGCTCAGGTTTTCTCTTTAGCTTTTCCCTATTTTACACCACAGCTTCTGATCTTATCAGTTCCAAGCACTGCAGACTTAGATCACATTCAGTATCTGCTGACACCAGTATGCATAATAAGGAAATCCAAAGTTACACGATAAATCAGAATATCTTGATTTGACGAAAAGAGAAACTAGGTGGATGTGGGGGGATCACAGCAGTAGGAAGGCAAAGAGTAAAAAAAAAATAATAATAATAATAATAATAAAGTGTAAGCTTATTTCCTTCCTAAGTCTCTAGAATTTACATAAGTGAAGATATTTTTTTTTCCTATCCAGGGCTTACATAACTCACACTTATAACTTTTAAAATAGATTAACTTATAATATTTAATTCTATTTGCTCCTACAGAAGTTTTTCTCCCCAGAATTTATAACACTCTTTAAGGTTACTTGTAGATATATATATATATATATATTTAAGTTAGCATCAACATGCACAACATTAAAACCACCAACATATACATATAAACATATGTTTAAATATAGGGGGAAAAATTGTTAAAATATGCAGAGCTCAGAGAAACAAGTATCATCCTCATCGCCTTTATGTAGAATTAAAATGAACTTACTTTTTTCCACGTTAAAATAACGTTGCTGGACGTGGTCTTCAAGAAAGCATAAGGCTGTACTATATGTTGGGTTTTGAAATAAGCAAGAATAGTCAAAGAACATATTAACAGCTAGAAACAATTAAACCAAAACTTCCTAATTAAATAATAATAATAAAAAAATAGAAAATTTAACATAGTTAAGGACTTTTGCTGTGCAAGCAATGCTTTTGGAAAAAGACTAACAGTTGCTGCTAAAGAGCTCTTTATACCCCCTTTTGCATCTCGTTTGTACAGGTGGGTTCCTGTTGACTTCAGCTGCCCATTTTACAGCAGCTGGTTCCTACAGTCTGCATTGTACTCACGTAAGGAGGGTTTTCTCCCTCCTTCCTGGACATGAGCTCTGTGAGATCAACCACAGAGTGTAATACAAATATCTACCCTCACATGCCTGGATCTGCAGTGAGGAAAGGGAGTGAGTGACCAAATGCCATAGAAAAATGTTCTATGGCAAAGTGCAACCTGGAACTCACTGCAGATGGGATTTAAAGCAGGCACTGATTTACTGCCTTACACAGCTCCAGTGGTCCTGTTGCTGATGTTTGCAGAGTGAGGTCCTTTAAACTCTTCATCATAACAGTGGCAAGAGGACCCCTGCCAAAGTCTGCAAAGGGCATCCTATTTCAGGGTTAGGTAATGTGATAATTAAAAATAAATAATAATAATAGTAATAATAATAAAAAGTTACTTATGATAAATTCTGATATGTGTAAAATTCAAGGAGAAAAATGTTAAAACTTAAATGTAGTTTTCTGAGCACACGCTGCACTGCACAGGCGAACCTTAAAACCAATACAGTAATTTATTTTTATCAATGCAAATAATAATAATAAAGTAAATTTTCCAGCTTGCATAAATACATGTAAAAAAAAAAAAAAAAAAAAAAAAAAAAAAAAAATTATCTCTGTGCCTTCTACTCTCCTACTTTCCTACTTTTCTGTGCTTTTCTGAAGGAATTAGAAGCACTGATTTGGGATGGATTAGGAGAACAACAGACAGTGAAATTTTGCAAAGCCAGCAGCACTATTTGTGCCAACACCAGTAATTAGGTTGTAATTTGCAAGCAAAAAAAAAAAAACAGGCCTCAGATTCAAATTACTAGAGTGGATTTTACATCAGGGACCTTGTGGTATGGATCAGGTCTTACAATATTGACTCGACTCCATGTTCACTGAAAATTCCCTTTGATTCGATGACTACAAAACATGAGACTGGGGACACTATCAGCAAATGCTCTGTCTCCTAAATTTGATGGTACCACACCTCCCAGCTTGGACCTTTTGTCCTCCTGGTTTGTAATACCCAAAGGAGTATGTACCCACCACCTCAGACAGCTCGGGACAGGCTGTGGACTGCCACATCTGGGGAAAATAGGGCACTACAAGGCCTCTAAGTCATTGGGGAGAGGACCTATGGCTGCTTCATTTTCTCCTTGCGTGGCCTTACGCTGAGATAGTGAGTTGCATCACAGCTTTGCCCAGTGTGCACATTGTCTTCTGCTGGACCCCACAGCCCCAGTTCCCTCCTCTTTCTACTCTCTTGGTAAAAAGGAGGTACCCCAGGATTAGCACTGCACAACTGTGAACAAGTTAAAGAGTCAAAATTGGCCATCAGAACATGCTGATATCTGGTCCGGCACTCAGGCTTTGCTTAATAAATGTAGTGAAGTGGTGACCTGATTCATAGGCAGGAGCCCTCCCTTGGAGTAAAACACCCCATCCTGAGCCACTCTTTCAATAATGACATCATTGTTTAGATCTAAGTGTGGATTTGACTTATAATGTACTGTAAAACGTTCTGGGATGAACACTTCAGATGGCTGAAGTTCTGTTCACGGGGTGTGTGTCTTAGCCAAGAGCACCAAGCCCCCACCTCACCAGAGCTCTCTCTGGCCTTACCAGCTGCTTTCACTGGCATGTTTTATTTTTGCAGTGTTTCTCTCTTTTTTAGCTTGTTTGGTTCAGCTCTTCAGAAGTATGTAACTGCTGTAATTAAACTCAGATGTAAGTTATTTTCTTTGCATAGGATTCCTGCACAACTTCATATGCAATAATGGCCCTACTGAAGCCAACAGAAGACTTTCCACTGGATGCAGTAAAATTTTCATCTCCGTAAAAAAATGACTGGCCAGTGGTCACATGTAGAGCTCATGTGGTTAATGCACGTATGGCTGCTCCTCCAGGGCAGAGTATCTCTGGAAAGGTTTTGCATTTAACAAATATCCCTCCTCAGTCACTGCTATTTGATTCAGTTTTCTTCTGACTCTCTACCTGTGGGACATTTTAATTTTCCAGGATGGTTTTTGTCTTTTACCAAGAGCTACAATCCATACCTCTGCGTGCAATAAACCTTTGGGGCTAAAGGGGAAAGGCATACAAACCTGTGTGACATTTCATTTCATCAGCTCTGCCAGGTCTTTAGATACCCAAAGTACTTAACTAACGCTTGCAGAGCCGCTCCAGCTCATCAAGGGCTTGAGATTCCCCCATAAACCCACAGAAATGTTACGTGCATTGATAGCTCTGCTTTCCTCGGTTGTCTGCCAGGTAGAAACAGTTTGCAACAGCTTTTTCAGCTCTTCACACAATTCCCCTGCTCTCTTCAAGTCAAATATTGCTCTGAGCTGTGGTTCTAGGCTAAAAGCACTTCCTCTCACTTCCAGGACACACACAGAGATATTTTTATATCAGTGGCAGTTTGAAAAAGATGAAATGGGGATAAAGATGTCTTCTGAAAGAATTATATTCCCATTATATTAATTTGCTCCCAGTCTCCACTGCAGCCTTTTTGGAATGAAAGCCACCTGCTGATAGTGCTCTTTTGTTGTAACTCCTTGTTTCCTTCCTGGCTGTGCCAAAATTTCCTGAACGTACAGATTTTTTACCCCTATGGAGGGCACTGGAGCACGCTGCTCTGCCTCAACTGGCTAGCTAGCAGATCTTCAGTCACGCCAGAAACACTGCAGTATCTATTTATTTCTTCTGAAGTAAATACAAACGTGGGGGCAATACGCTCAGGACTACCACCTTTGGTTTTCAGTGGTGATAAACCTTTGGCAGATGCTCCTGTGGTAGTGACAGTACCGCAGGGCTACCTGGGGTGAAAGTTGGCTTCTCAAACATCTCCAGCCATGATGGCTTGGGACATTAGGAGTTGTTTTGTTGCTGGAGGAACATTGCTTCCCAGGCAGCTCCAGATTGCCATCAGGAATTTGTTTCGCTGGCACTGATATCAAACAATACCTATTTTGGAAAAGCAAAGCAGGTTTTGATTTTATCAGATTTTGCACTAGAGACAAGCAGATTTTTTTCCTAGATATTAAACCAACTTTCACCACACTTCTGTCGTGAAAGTTTTCCAGATCCGGGATAGAGTTTATAGGAAAAATAAAGATGAAGAAATAACAGTCTGACCCCAGACAAGCCAATGTTATTGATACTGAGCCAAACAGAATTATACTATTAATACACATAAAAATAAATAAAACAATCAATAGGTGCCATAGCAAACTGATGTAACAAATTCATTGCAAAATCTGATGAAAGGGATGGTAATATATAATTTAATCCAAACATGGTTATCACAATCCTTTTGTACTCACATATTCACAAGGACAAAAATGTGTGAAACAAAACTGGACAGGATCACTGGTATGTGACACAGAGGGCAAGTTTTATGGGCACACACCCATCTTTTAAACTTGTTTCTTCTGGCATTTTCACAGATGAACGTTTCTGTTCATGTGCTTATCCAGACCAATTTTAACACTTCTGCTGTAGATCTCTGCAATACCATGGTATTCTGCATTACTGAAGGCCAAATCATGACAAATGAGGAAGTCACATCTTCCTGTAGCTGATAGAGAGAATTGAGAAACTCTACATTTTGTGATTGTAATCAAAGACTAAATGTTCTATGGCCTTAAATCACTGCCAGGATATCTCAGTCTTGCTTTTTTGCTTGGGATGACTTTTCACGTCTCTCAAAAGCATGTAATGTGGAGAAACCTAAATACCCATAAGTATGAACTCCTCCTTTTGAGGCACTGCCATCTTCAGGAAAGTTAAGATTTTTTCCTGATGTGTGATTGTCCTGATCATTTCTGAGTTCTCAAAACACATAGAGTATTGTGGCATTTTTCTATCTAGCATGAGTGTCAATACCATGTAAGTTTAAATAATTCTCTCCCCTTCACAAATACCTTTTCCTTCAAACATGGTGGGAACTGAAATTCTATCGTGAAAAACCCTACGTGCTCCAGTAAGTTTGGCACCAGGAGACCCATCCTACCACTTGCAAATACTCCCTACTGCATCACCAGGCGCTCTTTGTGCTTCCAGCGCACTGGTCACATCACTTAAGATCAAGAAGAAAAGATCAGATAACTTAAGATCAAGAAGAAAAATTGAGGGCATTCTCATGCATCTTATGATTTTAGCTATGTTGGCTAAAGAAAGTAGCCACCAAGACTTGTCATCTGACAGTTTGGTTTCTTTGGTCAGGTCTTGTGTGCCAATTTTGAACAATATATGCTTGGTTTGAGGGGATGTTGTGTTTAACTCTGACCCACTCTTGCAAACCACAGCTGTTTTTTCCTGCAGAATGGGGTTTGATTGCTCTTTCTCTTGAGCTGGAAAAAGTGCTTGGCATTTCCAGCCTTTAACAAGGTGGAGGTCTGAGATAGTCTTTTCATTCAAAAGTCCCCTAATGACATTCATTAAGGGCTTTCAGTGTGACAATAACTTCCAAACATTGAAAATCCAACTTCAATAATTGGAATGTAGAAATAATAACAGAAATTGTCCTAGCTACTGAAGACAGCAGCTTGTCCAGTGGACAGAAAATGCCCATTATGGTCAATGATTCAGATTAATGTGTTCTTGCACTTCTGAAAAGCTCCAGACGACAGGCTAAGTGAATGGTGTAGAGAGTGGATGACTCTTCCCCCAGCCGTCAGCACTAAACCCTGCTGTTCCTTAGTGGTCTTCCCCCACAATGCCTCTCTGAGTTTGTGTTAAACAGAAAAAAAAAAAAAAAAAAAAAAAAAATTGAATGAGAGGCTCTCACAATATTAACAAAAGGAAGGAGTGTGTTAATGAGAATGAACTCTCCCACAGATTTGCTGAGAAACAACTATGTTACTTTCTCATACTACAAGAAAACATCTTTTGATTTGAAAAGGGGATATCTTGGCAGTCTTGTGCCCTTATTTCCTACCCATCCTTCTGCTGTGTGCCCATCTGAAGCTACATGGTGATCTTTATCTGAGGATAAACCTGACTACACCAGGAGAAACATGTAATTCTGCATTCTTGTGACTCACCAGTCACAAAATACACTTTAATCTGGAGTGCTTCTTTACACAATAACATCATACTGACACTATGCTTCAGATTTGGAAGCTTCATGTCCTAAAAGCAGGTACATAGTGGTGGGAGTAGAATTCAGCAGTCCACATCTATTTCAGGTACTTGTGGCTCAGAAGGGGCTCTACGCTGAGCTACTCCTTCAGACTACAGAAAAGAGCTGTGGGTCAAAAAATGGAACAGTTCAACATCTAAATCCATGTCAAAGTCAAATGGTTGTCTTAAAATCCATTGAAGTTATTACACTGAACTCAAATCCAGTAGAGCCATGCTTTAGAAACTTCCTGAACTAGAGCCACATATTTATGACAAGCTCAGAAATAAAAAGCTCAGAAATAAAAATGATCACCAGAAACATAGTTTTTTTTTTTTTTTTTTTTTTTTTTTTTTTTTTTTTTTTTCCAACAAGCAATGTTATATAAATAGAATTATGTTTCAAAGCATACCCTCCTCCACGTTCAAAATTTGGATACTATAATTTCAATATTCCAAATTAAGGATAGGTCTTTAGAAGAAAAAAAAAAAAAATGTTGTCCTAAAAAATAAAATTTGAAGGATTTACATTTTCATTGGCAATGCAGGAAAAACTATTTTCATGATTTATCTTGAAATAGGAAAAAAAAATAGAGCCAACTCATTTAATGTTAACCCACATTTATTTCATTATGTATTAACTCAAAATGGGAAGTTAATTTTCCTCCTGATGACTGAGGAAGCATCCCAGATAATCAGCAAATCAGACAGGTTGTTCAGAGAGAAACTGAATTCCTCCTATCAAACATTATCAGGCATTTCTGAAGCCCAAGAGGAACACAGGTTGAACAGTTGGAAATTAGGGTTTCCTATCTGGAATTGACTTGTCAGTGATGATGTGTATGTTATTGTGAAAGAAAATCGATGCAGAGAGAACGCAGCGGAGCTGAACACCAAACAGTTGGTAAATGAGCACCTGTCTACTTTGTGGTCTGATCCACAAACCTTTTTGATATTGTTTTCTAGGAAATCAGACTGTGTTTATTATTAATTTGAGTCATGATTTCCTCAAGCGCCTAGAGACAGTGAAATCATCCACTCACCTTTGAATACGGAAACCTAAGCTGAAAGTAAGACTACCAAGAATGGATGTTATAGACAGTTAATCTCACTCTCCACTAGATTATAAAAAATATATGCTGACAAATTTTTATTGTAGTTTTACTGTAAGGTGAGAAAAATTACAGTAGTGTTGCCCCATCTGTTCAACAGAAGCTATAAAAAAATATCTTGGTCTGTTATAAAACCCCAGAAATTATGCATTAATTTCAAGGAGAAGATAAAAAACAATCCTGATTCAGGAAACTACTAGCACTTAAACTAACAGAGAGACAAAAGTAAATTTTGATGCATGAAGGAGGACAGAGGTAAAACAAAACAAAGCAAAGACACAAATACCACTTAAAAACTTCATCAGGGAGAGAGAGTTAATATCATCCAACATCAAGCTCACATCAGCAGTCGAAGCCAGAAACTTCCCTTGGCTTGTGCTAGCAGCTCGCCTTGCCAAGCAATAATTAACAATGCTAGTTGTGCTCTGCACAAACACCATCATCATGGGCTCCTGCGTGCCCTGAATCTCTGAGCGCTTCCTGAGATGTTCAGCACTGCTGTGGGAGTTTGTGCTTAAGCTACATTGCAACTCAAACTCTAGCATCCTCGTTTTCAGTGGCCTGATTCTGAACTGATTCATGAATCAGTTCAGAAACAGGAATGTATACATGTAACAAGTGCAATCAGCAAATGATTTTGTTGTTGTTGTTTTGTTTTTCCTTTGAGGAGGGATTGGTTTTTAGTTGGCTTTCTTCCTGCCTGTTGGTGAAAACTTATGCTGAAGCAAAGCCTAGAACATTTCATTAACAGGGAAGATGCAAGATTATCAATTGCTGCAAGACTGCACTGAAATGATTTTCTCAAATAGACAAAATAGAGTGAAGAAAACCTTCTTACTGCAGGTAGAAAAGCAAAAAGAGACTTTACCAGAGAAGATGTCCTGACATAGGGATTTTAATTCCATATTTAGTCTACTTTGTCTAGTGCCCTCATACAATCCTCTGTGCACTGAGTGTGTTTCCTTCACACAGCTATGTGAGGAAAATGAAGTCAGTGACATCTAACTTTCAGATCTACCATGATATTTTTCTTTCCTTTTGAATGACCACAGCATCTAGCTATACAAATGCATACAAATAGAGTCACAACAGCTTAGACAAAGCAAGTACTAGATACTGTGTTCCCATTTTGCAGCTGTGAAACTGAGGTATAGAAAAGTTAAATGAAATTCCTCTAAAACAATTCATTTTCTTGGCAACAAGATCTTCTTTGGATAAAGATATGCAATTTTTGATCGCGTGCATCTCTTTAAGATACATCTCCATATGTTAATGTAATTATTTTTAATAGATACTGTTGTCAGAAGTTGAAACTGATGGAAAAGACAGGGTAGATTACAGAATGAGGTTAATAATGTTTGTGCTGGCCTTTGAAAAACTGATTTTTTAAGAAGCCAGTCACTCTAAGAACAAAATGCAAAACGTGTTAATCCGCACTAGTAAATCCTGTCACTGCCAACGCTGAGTACCAGAGAAAAAAAGAAGTCAGGAATGGGATATAACTGACTGTATTTGTTCTGAGTTATGACAAAGTGTTTGAAAGAGAAAAAGAATTTGCAGCAGCTGACAGCAAGAGGAATTCACTTGTGACCTGAGCTTGCTAAGCCTAGTTCTACCAACCAGAAAAACAAAACTGTTTTTTCACTATTTGCTTAAAAAAGCAACAGCCCCGCTCCCATGGTGGGGAGGAGGGAGAGGTGGAAATGTTGTGCGCTCCCAAACAAAGATGTTGCCATATGGGGAAACGAGGAGGGAGAGAGTCCGAAACCAGGCACTTGGAGAGGCTGAATACCTGCCATGGGATTCATCCCCTGATCTCATCTGGATGAGAGTGCTCACATCCAGCAGAGGGCATGAAGGCATAAAGATGGAATAGGGTTTGTGGAAAAAAAGAATACTTTGAAGATTTGCCTAAAATTTTCAGTGAACTTATTTGGCTTAAAATTAGGTTCCAGACATGCATATATCAGGGATTTTTTATTATTATTATTATTATTTTTATTATTATTTTTGGATGGGGCTTGAAAAATCAGATCAAATTGGCTTAAATTGAAATCCTTTATGGGTAAATTTATAGTCAGATTAACTGAAACTAAAACCAGAATTTACCTGAATATGAAAGTCTCTGCTTGTGATTTCTGACACAGAAGGAAAGAGAGACAAGCTTGGACCAAAATAAATAAATAATTAAATAAATAATATTGAAAAAAAATCATTTCTTTGAAAAAAAATGCAGAAAAACAAATCACGGTGATCCCTTCAGAGCAGAGCACAGCTGCTCTCAGTTCTGCTCTCTCTTGGCTCTGACCCTCAAGAATTAGAGGTAGCAGTCACAGAGACTCATTTTTAAAACCCACACATTAGGTTCCAAGTGTAAAGCTGAGAACTGAGGCATTACCTCCAATCATTTTAAATCCAGGGCTAGTTTAGAGAAAAATAAGATGTCTTGTTTTCTAAAGAGTGATTTGAAAGAATCGAGCCTATGTGTATGTACACAGGCAAAGCTCTTCAAACAACTAACCTTTATGTAAGACTGTTAGTCGCATTCTTGGTAATCTAAGTAAAAGTGATTAAATACCAAAACATGGTGCCACAGATGTCTTTGGAATCATCTTTGAAACCTAGCCTTTTATGTGTCTCAGCATGGATTTCAAAGTCTACATGATATTTGAAAAAACTGATGGGCAAGTTTGGTTTGCATTTTAAAGAACAACCTAATAAAGCTAAGCCTCTAATTCTACAGAACATCCCAAGATCTTTTTTTATAGATACACTGGCTTGTGATGAATAAAAACCCCACTAAACTCCAAGAAGTAAATGACTGCATTTATTATGAGAGATAAAAGTATATTCCTCAAAGGAATTCATTAATGGAGTAAAGTTACTATCATATACTAAGCTTTAATGGATCTTTGAGCAAAGAAAGAACCTGATGTTTGGCACTGTTACATCTATTTTAATCTTTTCAACTAATGATGTTTTTTACTGTTACAAAGGGGAACAAAGATGATCGTTTCTTGTTTTCCTTCTGCAGTCATCAGGTTTTTAACTACATTTATTCAAATGTTCTTTATCAGGCAGATAAAATTAATGGTAGAAATATAATGCGTTTAGAATATTATGGAATATATGGAATATATTTCTGACAAAGACCTGATGCTACCTGGAAGTTCAGTAACTGTCAGCACTTAACAGCTAGGTCTAAAAGTGACGGTGACTTGTAATGGAAACATGCAGCTCCTATGAACTGTAGTAAGGCAGGTAATGTCCAAACAGGTATATAAATACCCTGACTGGGGGCTACCCTTGACTTATGAGGACATTAGATCAGGCTGTTAGTCAACAATCCTCTGGAAATATATTCTGCACCCTGTGACCTGAAATAGTCAAGGACTGAGATGTTAGTTTTTTCAAGTCCTCGAGCCTGGCTGAGCTAAGCTTTAAATGAGCTCAGCACAGTGTCTGCCACCTGAAGCTTGTCTTAAAACCATTAATTTTCAGATATAATCATTTTGCCATGCCATAGACATAAAATAAGACAGTTCTATTCAGGTTTCCATAAACAATTATTTAGTTTGCATTATTCATCTTGACCATCAGAATATAGGAAAATATTTCCAAAAGAACCAGTGTGCCCCCTTATCAATCTTAACTTTTCACACTAAAGTACCTTAAGCCAATGACATTTTGTTCTTGTTCAGTTTCCATTTTAACATAAGAATTAGAATGATGATAAAAACATGGAAAATAGTCTAGACATGAAGATTCAAAAGAACACACTCTTATTAGAGGAGACAGCACAAAATCCACCCAAAGAGCAAAAGGAAAATAGAAATATTTCAGGGTTAAATTATTTTCCTGATCACCTCATCTACAGGAAGTTAGTACATTACACCTGTACTATATTGGCTGTGCCAATGCGTTATGATATCTTTAAATAAGGAGGACAAATACAGATTTCCAATTTAATAAACCAAGTGCAAGTCTGCAATAAAAATTAAGGTGTTCAGTTGAAACCGCTCAAACGCATATTCAGCCTAGCAGTGAAAGCAGAAGAGATGAATTCTGCTCTTAAATTGCACTTTTATAAAGGCCATTCAGTCCCGATCAGTATAAAGAGGAAAGCTGACAGTGTACACAGACTGTAGAGCCTTTAGCCCCTGGAAGTTATAAAAATGGATAACAACATTTTTTAATGACTTTTTTGGCTGCTACAAGATACCGGGTAAATAAAATACAAAACAAGTTCAAACTACTTAAACTAGCTGGTTATCAGTTAAAGCTAGATACATTTTTTCAGAATGTTTATTTTCTCCTTTTTTTTGCGGGGATGGTAAATGATAGGGATGTTAAAATAAGTTCTTGTTACAGAAAAGATACAAAAAAAAAAAAAAAAAAAAGCATTACCATATTCAATTTCCCAGAAATGTCTATTATTGCAGTAAAAACAGATGGCACCAGAAATAAATGAACAACCACTATTCTTGAAGTGAAGTATGTCTAATTAGAACAGGTTGTTTTTGATGACAACAATGCCTTTTGAAAATTTATCATTTTTCATGCAATAAAATGAAATTGGAGAACACATTTTCAATAGCCTGTGATACTTGTATCCAGGCAGAGAGTTAATTTAATTGGTCTGCAAATGGTTGATCTTGAGAAGGTCTGACTACTTCCCTATTTCTCTGAAATGGCTGAGGGATAAAGGTACTTGAAACTTTTTCAGCAGCCTACTGGCAACACACAAAACACAACTTGTTAGAGCACAGTTTGGTCAAAGGCATGGCTGTAACATTGCAATGCCAAATGCTTTTTTTACCTCATTAGCTTCGCATTTATTATTGATTGTTTGGAAAGGTGCAAAACCACACTGAGTTAATTTCTGCCCTGGAATTGCCCTGGTTTATAGTGAAAATGCAATACAGGACTGTAGATGCTATGGCCACACATGCAATATATTTCCAATGATCTGGAATGTGATCATTTAATACAATTTGGCAGTTCAGATATGGAAATGGGCTTTGGAAAAATTGAAGCCTACAGTTCCACAGCTCTCATAACTTCTGAATGTTAACCCCCCCACCCCCCACAAAAAAAAAAAATTAATTTGTTTCTAAGACAGCATGAAATTCAAGTATGAATGAAATTTAAGTATGAAATTTAAGTATGAATTAATATTTAATTTCATCTAAAATATTGAAACTTAAATATTAATTAAAAGTTTAAGAAGCTTTTTATATGAGTTGATCTTTATGCATCACAAAAGTGTGCAAGTATTTTTTCTGATTGGGATATTTAGATACAATCCAAAATTTAGACAACCTGTAATCTGAGTGTTTGGGCTGAAATCAACAAAGATATATTTTGTAAAAAGTGCACAAGATTATTTTAAAATACAAAATAAATAATAACAAATCTGTCAAAGTAAAAGTTGAAAGATAATTTATCAAAAAATAGAATTGCTCAAGCTTCTTTACATTTTTCAGATAACCTGTATAATTCTGTTAATCTACCATAAAAGTAGCTAAAAGGCTATAAGGTGTACATATATTAGACATATAATGCAACACTATGAGCCTACTTTTAAAAATGTATATTTATTTTAAGGCTCAATTTTTTTCTGGATACCTAACCTAAAACAATGAATTTAAGAGGAATATTTCTCATGATTGAGAAAGTCCATTCACATAGATCCTGTCAAATTGTTCAAAGTCATTTCTGAAAATTTAAGGCAAACATGAGCAAGGTAGGGAAGAAAGAGGTCTTTGGTCATAAGGGAGAATTTCTGTCCAGATGCTTACTTTTTTGTTTCCATGCAGATTGCTATAAAAATTCTACTCCTGGGGAATTTATCTTCTCTATAATACAGGGTGAATATATACTGGACATTTATTAGGATTGGAAATGTTGCAATGATAAGCTCGGACTTGATGTTCAGGAGTAAGGTTTTGTCAGTATGAATATAAAAAGAAAGGAAAGAAACCTGAAAACATGAATCTACTACAGCATTACTGTGTAATAGGAATATATTAATGTGTCAGTGAATTTTGTCTAGCTGAAGGATGCTTATTTCCATATCACTTACTTGAGATGATTACTTAACATTTAGTTAATATTCAATGTTAATTAAGCAGAAAGGCTGACAGGAGGGACATGACTCAACATCTTCTGCCTCTTCCCTCTCTTTTACTAAAGCAACTTTCACCTCAGGTCAGTAAAGGATTTTGCTGTTTAACACTGGCATCATTAAATATACTAAGTATCTCATCAAAAAGACTGAATTTTCAAATCATGTTCTATGAACTTTTCTCAACCTGCTAAGTACTGTAACTTATTTCATTAAATTCAGTACAACTTTTATGGGGAGAAGAATATCCATCAGGTGCACATCCAAGATGTTGGCAAGATTCAGGCAGCAGCAGCTTTTTGATTTAGCCATCTTGAGACCCCCACTTTGATTTTTTTGTTTTTCTTACCAAGGTTTATATAAGCCATAAAATACTTCACTGGATTCCCTAGGATTACACAGCCCTGGTTCTTTTGTAATTTCTGACAGCTGCAACACTAGCAGCACTGTTGGAATTAATTAACCTGACAAAACGTCTGCTGGCCCACTCCCTCCAGAAGAGCTTTTGTTCTCTAAAGAAGAGTCAAATACTCAGACAAGTCTGTGAATTTTGAAGGCTGAGGCTCATTTGCCCATATCCACAAACAGTAAGGCACCCTGGTATGAATCTGTAGCCTCCCAGCAAGAGAGCAGGACCTAAAGACAATTTAAGTTCACGCACAGCATGGTTTATGTAAGGTGAGTAAATATGGCAGCTAACCGCAAGTCATCCAGTCTAGCTAGAAAGCTCTCTACCGAGCTAGGTTGTGACATGCTTCTCTGTAGCCTAGCAGGGATCAATGAAATGTGTGTATACAGTACGGCTGGTTAGGATTTTTCACTTTCAGTGAAACCAAACAGCCCATAACGCTTCCACAAAAGCCTGTAGCTGGGCAGCTTGTCTCATGTAATCCCTGGGTCTTGCTGCCCAATTCCCCCCATCCTCTGGATACACACAACTCTTTCTCATTGAAGAAGTATGGGAAATCTACCTTGGTTTTCCCAAAATATGTTATTGAAAATGTGATTACATACAGACATGGCTTTGTCACATAGGCACGGTTGTAGCAGTAGCATATAGATGAAGTCTTGCTAAGTGTTTTTCTGCTCCAGTCCCTGTAATGATTGCTTTGATCTCTGAAGGCAATGGGAACACATTAACAGGAATAGGCATGCAAGAGCAAATAGGATATGACAGCATCTTTCCTCTCACAACAGGATTCCTTTGCTTGTGAACTCTCCCATCCCCTTTTTCTTGGCGCTTGTCTAACAAAAATCTGCAGCTGGGAGGTTCAGTGTCCTTATCACCAGCACTTCCAAATTGCACCTCTCTGGAGTCACAGCTTACAAATTAAAATATCCTAACTAATGCTCCAGATGTCTGCTCAAGGCCACATTCAGTGACTCTCAACAGCGCAGGGCAGGAGAAGATGGAGCTGCCAAGTCCTGTTCCTTGTGGAGCAGCTTCCAACACCGGGTGGTTGTGCCAGGCTCCCCCAGTATCACACAAGCCACAGTCCCTACTGGAGGCTGTTTAAAAGAGACATGGTATTTCCTACCCATTTGTTCTTGTTCCACAGTACTGAGGTGCTGCTCCTATGCTTGCCACAGTGGTTTCTTTCCTACTTAATGTGAGGAGCTGTTTTCCCTCACAAAAATAATTCTGTTATGCTCAAAAGTAAAAGCTCCTTCAGGCTTCCCCCATGGCTTAGGCTCCTTATTCCTGCTCCTGTTAAAACTCACATTCATCTTCACTCGCCCGCCTCTATGCCCAGATTTGCACAGGGAGCTCCAAATGAGCCTCACCAAGTACCTGCCATAAGACATCAGGATCTCCCTACATCATTGGATGTGCACAGCTTTCTTCATCACTTGAACAGGAAATAAAAAACATACTGAAGTGCCCTTGGTAATTTAACAATTACAAATTCAGGATATTGAGAGCACAGACAACTGCAGGCATGAGGCAAGGGATTCGTACAGCCTGGTATTTTTCCTTCAGCAGCCACATAGCACAGCTGTTGCCTCAGCGGGAACCAGACTGGTTGAAAGCCGTGTTTATAGAGCTCTTCCAGTTGAAATCTGGTGTGAAGTGCCTCAGCTAAGCTGGGAAGGAAAGTGACTCTGGACAGTGGAGTATCTGCTGGGGCAGTGCCTACAGCCATGGGATACACCACCTCTCAAAGAAGTCCCTACGATACCACGAGGATCTTGGAGGATATAAAGTGATATATATTCAACTCCAGGACATTCACCAAGAATAAAACTAATGCTGATCACTTAATGTAGTGCTGTCACATCCCATGACCAAGCTTCTCCTTGCCAGTGCTCATTTGTTTGCTGTCACAGCCCAGCATGGACTTTATGCGCTGACACTGTATAAGGTAAGCCTCAAAATCATTTTCTACCCTACACAGCAGCTGTGGCTGTACCTGTCCTGATCCACATGCACAGGCTCTCACTGGCCACCCCGAGGCTCGCAGAGCTGGCCACAATGCTACAGCCTCCCAGGTGCTGGCAGGATGCTGGGCAGCTAATGTCAGCCTGGCAGGTGCTCCCTTCCTTACGCTTTTCCATTTCTAGCCTCAGTGGGCTCCCCAGAATAATTATGTGCTTGAAATGCATTTGGGAGTTTCTGCACCGGCACTGCCAGAGGTAAAGGCAGAAATCTGTAGGCATACCCTGCCTAATCAAGGAAAAGTGCCAGCTGGTCCTCGCCCTGCTTCTGAAAGATGGGGACCACTACATGGTACAAAAGCTGACTGAAAACATGTAGCTTTGCTTCAGAGCAACTGTTCCAAGCCCCTTAAAATTTGTCCTTGTTGTTGTTGTTAAATTTCTTGCTTTAAGATTAAAACTGGGAGTATCTTGTCTTGCTAAGGATACTTCTATTTTCATCTTTTTTTGAAGCTATTGTCTATGCTAGACCTGAATTTGCAACAAATACCTGTCACTCTGAGATCATACTTTCCAACAACATACTATTTAGTAAAATGTTTTTGCTGTGTGTGATTTATTGCCTGGTTGTAGGCTTCCTTAGCTCTTTCTGCCCCTTTTAAAAGGAGCGCTGGAAAATGACTCTTCATGAGGACACCAAGATTGAAACAGGCTCTCACAGCTCACTGAGAAATATACTGCAGTCACTGGGTTCTCAGTGTTTTCTAGAGATGCAGTCTCCCTTTCGCAGCCTATATGTTTTTTTGCACGGCTACTTAGGTTTATCACCCTCCTGGACTAGGTGGCCCAGCATGGTCATAACTGCCCCCCTGTAAAACAGAGGGTATCTGCACTGCCTGTGGGGGGATCAGGTTAAAAATAAGATGTTCAGTTCTGGAATCAGATTCTAATTTACAAACAGCCTTTCTCCAGTGGTTGAAATCAGGAAAAAAGAGGATTGTAGATTTAACTGTAAAAAAGTTTTCAAATTCACTTAAAAAAACAAAACAAAACAAAAAAAAAACTATGCATTGTAATTTGTTCCATTGACTTCAGTTGAGGTTTTTGGGTTTTTTTTGTTTGTTTTGTTTTTTTTATTGGTAAAAAAATTATAGGCTACTGAGCAACTGATGTATACATAGAAAAAACTCAAACATTATGTCTGAATACCATATTAAGATTGATTTCACTGCTAACAAAAAGCCAGTGAAGTGCTAAGATTCTGAGATGGCCAGGAAAAAAGGCAGAAAGAAAATCAAGGTAATGATGGAGCTGTTCACAAGGGAAGCTTGTTATCAGAAAAGAGTGCAGTCAAGACATATAATCACTCCAAATGTGACAATGTAACAGACCCCTGTTTGGTAATGAACACAGAGATCACATATATAATAGAAGGTCATCAGACAGAGAAAGAAACAGGTAAGTGGCAGCACAACTGAATAAATGCAAGGCTCTCCAGCGAAGTCCAAGCTGTGCCTCAAACAACACACCCACAAAGGTGGCTCAGACTAAAGGGGGGGTATCTATCACGTCCCACTTGTCTTCAACATGGGAAGAAAAGGTAAGGTGCAGGGGGCAGTGTAAAAGAGAGCACAAGGTGAAGAGATGGGGAAGGATGACAAGAACGACCTGAGCATACGCTTCGGTCTGGGAAGCAGCGCTCTCTGCAGAGCTTTAGCCAAGCCCAGTTATGCCTTGCTAGTTTGCACCAGATGTTCTCTGATAAAAGCAAGCATCCATAGCAGGAAAACATTTTGCATAAGGGGGAAGATACAAAACTCTGTGGTGCCTCTGTGGCCTTCCTGCCCTTGTCTATTCATTAAAAAGCATTCCTCTCCCAAAGAATCACTCTGATTAAGAAAATTATGAAGAGAAGAAGAAACTATTTTAGCAGGCATTTCTTGAGGTCAAAATGAACATTAGCAGTTTCTTTTTGCCTTTTTTTTTTTTCCTCTGTGAAAAAGACATTTTTTTGTGTGTGTGTTTCATTTTCTGTGCTTTATTAATGTATTCCCATTGTCTTATGCATAGAACTCTTTTCTCACTTGCTGGAGGCTCTGTGTTCACTGTGACTTCTGCTTTGGCAGGTTAAAGCATGGCACAATATATTTTCTGGCAGAAAAAAAATGCTGAATTTTATGGAGACAGAGACAAGTTCCATATATCTGGGAGCAACTGTTCACTTTTATGCCAGGATCCACATGCCTGCCTGCAATCAGGACGTGCTTTCTGCCCCCAGATATGGGCATCCCAGCAGTGGGCTGCCCATAGGTCACTGTGATGTTTCGGTGCCATCTGCTGAGAAGAGATGGACACCTGGAAGCTCATCCTGACTTTTAGGTCCTCAATCACTGTTCTAAAGGGTTGCAAATACTGGGATTAAAATTCACTTTTAAGTCAACACAGACACCGCAAACTCATCCCAAAATAACTGAAGGTATGGAAAAAGATGGAGGAGGGTCAGATAAAGCTGTTTTGTTCTCCTAACCAGGAACTGATAAAGACAGACCAGTACCTATCAAAAATGGCTTTATTATACTTGTCAGTGTACCTTCTCTGTAGTTCCAGGAGATGTCATATTTTAAAGTGCTTCAATAAAGTGCACAAAGGGAAGAAAAGTGGTGATCTCAGTAGCATGGGGCAGATGAGATGCCACCTCCTGTTCTTTTTCCCTTCTTCTTTCAGAGTTGGGCACTTTTACTTTCCACAGGTAAAATAGAACAAAAACAGGAATAGCAGACAACACGGGATGTTGCTTTTTATTTGGTAAAGCTTCCATACCTCCTCCTTGCCTCATGAGGATGATTTTTAAGAAATTAGCTGCAAAGAAAAGCTGACAGCATTTCTCCTGAGTAGACAGAACAACTCTGGAACATAGCAAATTTCATACTCATCTTGTCTGTCAGCCCTGAGGGGTTTAGAAGGGCTCATTTTGTTTGCTTAGTTTTCCAAGATGTTGAGCAGAAACAAGAACTGGGAGCACCCAAGACTAGCTCATTGTAAGGCTGCATCTGCAAAGAGGCGATAGCATAATGGAGAGAACAAAGCCACAGCTAGCCCTGGGGTGAACAATTACAATAGGGCATGGCCAACAGCATAAATAGATAATAATGTAAGCAGAGTGTAATTACAAATTGGGGAATGGTTTTATTCAATACTAATCAGCTGCCTCAATCAATTGAGGAAAAATTATGCGTGATTGTGTTGCAAAATTCCAAATCTTGGTCTCTTGTGATTTGTTTTGTTTGCTGGTATCTGCAAACAGCCACATGACCGGGTTTTTATTAGAGAAGGATTTTAGGGGATTCACAAATGAACAAATCTCTGCATGCAGATGAGTTTGCCTTGCACTTTACTTAGATGTCAGAGAAAGGATGTCTTTATTCCACATACAAAATAGCTTCAAGAAGGTCTGGCAAATTCTTTGAGTGCTCAGAGATCATTAACAAATCCATTCTAGCTCAGTCAGCTCTCTTGCAAAACTGTTTTCTACTCCATTACTGGGGACTTAAGCTAGAATCCTCACCAAAGCCATGGTTTTTGCAGCCTAGCAGAGCGGGAAATCCAGGACATGCTTTGGTCTAGTATGAAGAGAAGTTACAGGGTTCTGGGGGCTTTTCTTGCTTGTCAAAATGTTGTAGGCTGAATGAAGTATCTCTCTCAGCCGTACCAACCTGGAGGGGGCACCAGCATCACTGAGTATGCAGCGACAAGACTGCACCATGCCGAGAGACCGAGTTAGGAGGAAACCGGTTAAGATGAAGGAATGCAGCAGCTCTGGTCACAGTCCTTACTGTGCTGGGTGCAGCACAGCAGATCTGCAAGTTAGTTCTGTTTAATGAATTCAGCCTCTGTATCTGATTTATATATTAACTTTTCAGAGGATGCAGTTCCTAGTTATTTCTAAATTTCAAAGACTTAAAATCCAGGTACCAAGTCTAACATAACACTCTTATGTAAACAAAGCTCTAAAATGCCCTAAAGAACAACTCCCATACACGTATTTCCTCCATTGTGGAAAGCATTTCTTTAAGTAGCTAGGCATTTATTTTAGCAGTGATCCTGGTTAGTTCATCAAATCAAGGAATAACTTATTTACTACCCTGCTTAGTTAAATAGTAATGTTGCATGAGGAGCCAAAGCTAATGATAAAATAATTTTTGCTGTTAGCTTGTTCATAAACCCCAAGCCTAGTAGTTCCACATCTTGCTAAAAAACTGCCTCCAGATATCACTAATAAAGAGTAAACCTGAGACTTTAAGACTTGCACAAAGAGGCTTACCAAATAAGAAAACCAAGGCTCAGCTCTTATAAATGCATTATTTTCAGCACATTCTTGGAGACTAAGTTATCATTTCCTTTGAAATAAAAAAAGTATTTTCCATCAAGATTTTTGCCAGACCAGAGCTCTGAAGTGGCACCTGTCAGTCACTCCATCCTGCCGGACACATTCATGTCAAACCAAACACCAAGAGGAGCATCTCTGTGCAAAAAAAAATCCACAACCTTATAAAAGTTGCTGAGATTTTTTAAATGAACTTAATATTCACCATAAAAGATATGCTAATTAGTAAAATTAAAAAAAAAATAGAGGTCATATTTTTATGCATTCCTTTGTAAGCTGGACTTCTTCAGCTCCTGATGCAAAATATTTTGATTTTTTTAATTGCCTTTTTTTTTTTTTTTGCAGACTGTGGTGAGATGGTGCTAGCATTTTACCTATTATTCATCAAAGATTATTTAATAAGAACATAGTTCATATATACTAAAGTTGTTGTCTTTTCCTATATCATACAACAACTGCTCCAACTGCTGCAACAACTTAATTGCTCTATCAATTTCCTCATTGTGCCTCAGACAGTCCCTTTGCCTCAGGTGTATCTTGCGTGACTGATCTGAACAGGGAAAGCCAACCCTAGGCAGCTCAGGCAGGTTTCTGCAAGAAACCCCCAGCTCAGGCCTTGGGCAGGCTGGCACTAAGGTGTTGTGGCTGATGAGGGTGAAGTCAAAAGTCAAAGGAGAGGGAGAAGGAGGAGGAGATGGAGTGCTCTCTGAACCAGGAGGAAAGAGGATTGTTAGTACTGGCTATGCTGAATCATGTAGGAGATTTGGATTATAAATTTGGATTATAAATTTGTTGTCCAGGATCATACTCAAAGCTGCTGAAAGACTCTGGATAAATTACATCTCCATGTAACACCCTAAAGGAGAAAAATGCTAGGCCCTGCAGTGGCTGGCGTTTGATCTGGCCAGTGTCTTACAATAGCAGAACAGAAAGAGCAACACATCAAGAACTCTCAAAACTACTCGCAGGTGGCTCACAGTGAAATACCCGCGCTGCAGCGTGATAAAGCACTGCTAAACAAACAGGCTGAGCAATTAAGAAAAGTGAAAGAATTACTCAGGGCAGAGCACACCGGTAATGCCCAATTTAAAAAGAAAGGACAGTACCTGGGTACACTGTTATTTCTAGGGAGAGGTTCAGATCAAAGTAAAGTAGCATCTCTGAGAGAGACAAATTGGGACCTCATCACCACATCTCCAGGATACCTGGAGGTGGGAGATCCAGGAAAACTGCAGTGCAAGGGGTGGGGGCTGGGGGTGAGTTGTGAAATACTGAACAGGTTTGGGCTTCTGCTTGTAATGGATTCAGATAAAGGAAGCAACTTGACAGATAACCCGTATGAGCTGGTAGATGGCTGTGGCCCTGAAACAGACCTCCTCTGTGGTGATGTCAGTAAATGGGCTAAAACAGTTGTGTGCCTCAAATACTAGCTTGGTCCTGGAGCAGTCCGCTCAGCACAGAGCACAGGCTCAAGAAGCTCTCCAGACTCACACAGCTCATGAAAAGAATGCTACGACAAAGCAACATGAAAAACAACCCCACTGGGAAATGGAGTCCTATGCACATCCTAGCTACCAAGGGAAAACTCAGGGCTACCTAGAGAAAATTCAGGGATAATTGTGACTCATTTGAGGGGAAACAGTACAAATGGGAAAAAAAGAAGGAAAAGTTTCATGGGTAGATGGAACTTGCTGACAGGAAATCAAATAATGTTTTTAACTCTAACAAGTGAGATTGATTTTTCAGGATCAAATGTGGCTGTGGGATTGATCAGAAGTGTGGACCACAGAAAGCCTCTGCAAGAACAATCTTCTTTGAAGTGCTCAGTGTTGTTTTAAAAAGCATCACAAATATTGTTAAAACATTGCAGCTCTTGTTCAATTTGTCCTGTGCTTCTAGGTGTAAGAGTTATAGTTTGGAAATGGAACATCATCACTGCTGCTAACAATTTCCTTCATAAAAGATGTCAAAGGAGTTTTCATATGTGGCCCTGAGACAATGGGAACGCTTGGTTTGCCAGTAAAAAGCCTTTGTTAGCAGTCTTCCTAGAAATAATTGATTTTCTCTGTACGAGAACATAGACTGAACAGCAAAATGGAACTAACAAATTAGATATTCAGATTGGATCCCAGTATGGGTCAACTACCAAAGTTGCACAGGATCCAAAAAGTACCTGTGCAACCTGTGTAATAATACGGGGTGCGGTTATACCGCCTGATGTGCTCTTAACTGTTCAAATGGTGCAGATTTAGTTTTGGTCACTGAGCATATCCAAAATTACCATCACACTGTCCAAAAGTATCCACAGATTTTAATTTGAGAAGATAAAGCAGAATGGGCCAAAATTAATTTTAACTCCATACCACGGGTAAAGAAATAGGAAATAGATCCATGAGGCATGGACTATTCCAGAATACATCCAGAGTGTAGCCCAGGTTGTGCCTCTCATAGGTGTGGAGTCTCCGTACTTGGAGATACTTGAAAATTGTCCAGACACAGTCCTGGACAAGCCCAAGCTCTACAAGTTCAGTTAAATACTGCATATGATTCTCCTGAAAATAAATAAATAAATAAATAAAAATGGCCTGAAATGACACACAGGTCTGCACTGATTTGGAGCTGTGGTGCAGGTTTTTTTTTTTTGTTGTTTTTTTGTTTTGTTTTGTTTTTTGTTTTTTCCCCCTAGGTGAAACCTTTGCTTGTTTTAATATTGCACTTACTGAGAAAGTCTTGTCACCATTCCCTGCCTTCCTTTCTGTCTTGTAAATTATCACTGCTGTTAAGAATGTCTGTTTAATAGGTTCAAGAAAGAAATACACACTGCATCTCCTACCAAGTCCATTGATGAAGTAAACACTGAAACATCAAGAAAGAGTTCAGTGAGAGAAGCAAGGAATGGAGTGAGGGAACTGTGATTAATCAGCAATGATTTACCAGCGCAACCTGTATACACCAGGGACATTTCCTGAAAACACACAAAGACTCGCTTGCTATGTGAACTAAAGTCATTGCAAGAGCACTTATAAGCTGTTCTCCCGGGCAATATGCCAGTTCACAGACCACACTTTAAAGGTAGACTGTTATATTTAAAGAATATAGATTCTGATATATATATTTTTACAGTAGCACATTACCATATTTAAAAGGTTATGTTCTCTAAAGAAAAAATGAAAGTTGGGTTGCATTTTAATGTATTCTGTTAACATCCCACTGCCAATGAGAACATTATTGTTCCCCTCAGGTTTGTAACGGGATCAGATATGGTTTGGTCTTTTCAGAACCAGATTTGTTGCATAGCTGTTGAGTAAAGCGGCACTGTAATTTGCAACGTATGATATGCATGGAGATGGGCAGAGGTGACCTAAAGGACCTCTTTCAGCCTTCAATTCCCTGATATACCAAAGGTGAGGTATAAAATGCAACACCTGGGATGGTGGGGGATGGAAATATAAAGGGCAAGCTAAATGAAGACGGAATCTGTATTGTTGAGTGTTGCTCAGAGGAGATGAATCAAAAATTGGTTTGGTAATTTAGATAGAAGAAGATAGGAAGATAAATTAGATGACCCTGTAGGTTCACCTTCTATCTACTTTTAAATGATGTGTCAGACAGAATGGCAGCCACATTTCAAGATCACAGCAGGCATCTCTGCTTCCATCTGTGCACTTCTTTCTGCACTACAACTACACACACACAGATACCAAACTCCAGCGTACATTGGGTAGAGAATTACTCTTTGATGATGATGGCCTTTTCTCTACACATAAGTCATGGCACATGGATATGTTCATTAGGTGTGGCAGTTGATATAAGTCAAGAAAGCAAGATCAATATTGCCAAAAACATTCCTGAGAAAGGAATAACTGAGGTTATAAGAATAATTGCTTGCTGATCCATTATGTGATAAAAAGAAAAATAAATGGGAGGGATCCAGATAATACAAAATCACTCATCAGAACACCATGTCTAGTTACCTACAGTGTTCCATGTAGCACCTATCACACTCCTACTCAATTGCCTTATAAACCATCAGCCTCTGCCACTAATGCTGTTTCAAGGGTATTTACAAAAATTAGTTGCAGACAATTTCAAATTAAATATAAACTGAAAAAAAATACCTTATTATTTGAATAGCAGTGCATGATTTTGTCCATGATATCAGAATAACCTAGTATTAAAAAAAGTACATAGGTTCTTCTTGGTGTAGGATTAATAGCTGCTAGAATTATCAGTTTTCTTTCTAGCTCATATGTATTCTGTTGGCCCAATTTTTATGCTGTTCCTCATCCAAGAGGAACATCTGTACAGTATTATTAATCTGATAAAGCAAACTGAGAAGAAGTTAGTGAGCCCCTCATTTCACAAAACCTTAGGGCAGCTTTTGACTCTTACTAATAAAAGAAAAAATCTGACATACAATACACAGCTGAAAATGATCCAAGCAATGTTATCTAATGGCAAAAATATTTTCTTAAATTTCTAAAGAAAGCAAACTGGAAGAACAAAAAGTCAAGTGCCCAAGGCCTATATCTGGTCATATTTTTTTCAGTGTCAATGTAATGAAGATTTGATTAGTACATTGCCCTCATTTCTTCAAACACTATTTTAGTCACTGACATATCATTGATTCTTTATTACTATAGTAATTGTTTAAAAGACACTGACAAGGAACAAGAAAAATCAAGGAGCATTAATCACATAGCCTAATTATTTTTTAACATGGTAAATACAGAGGCATAGACTGGTTCTTATTTAGAGCTATGGAGCTACATGCAGAATTGCCAGATTTTAAGTAAAATGTCTGAAAATCAGAGGCTGTAGGGGAAGGAGCAAATCTGTGCATGGGGAAGGAAGGACATGGACCTCTTCCTCAGTCTCCACTGAGCAGCCTACACCTCACCTATGGAGGTGACAAAAAGCTTTGCCTCCTTGCCTTCCTGCATCACCATCACAACTGGACTCACCACCAAGGCACCCTAGCATCTCTCTTCAACAGGTGACACTTTTCTGTTCATCCTCAGGATCATCATGCTCTCCCAAGCTACAGCAGCACCACTCTGTGGTGCTGTCAGCCCAGGGCTCCTGTTTTAGTATCCTTTCCTCTTTTTTTTTTTTTTCTTTTTTTCTTTTTTAATCATCTCCTTTTCCCCCTTACTTCTCAGCCAGCCATGTAGCTCTCTCTTGCAGATCTTTCTCTCTGAACCTGACAGCTGAAGTAATTGGTATTCATACACAGTGTCATAGATCACTACTAGCTACAGTTTTAGTGACCTAAACTCTTTGACATCTGTTTGAAGACCTGTGTAAAATGAATCAGTGCTCTTAGGGTCTAGTAAAAAAGTCTGCATATTTTATCACGGCCAGAACAGTTATTCCATGTTAACAGTTAGGACACACTAACTAGGAAAGTATTTGTGTTCCCCCAACTCACCTGGGGTTGTGCAGTCTCCTTCCTCCTTTCTTTGCCATTATTCTTTTTCATTAAATACCTATAGTATTATAAATCTGGTATGGTGAGCTGGCACAAACAGAAACAAAAATGCCAGTGATGTGGACTGGGGTATCATGGCACTGTACTCATGCCAAGGAAACAGTCCA